>JAWDEX010000011.1:696381-708916 GCA_035221805.1 Trichilia hirta | reverse complement strand
TATCCATATCATTCTTCCAATGACAACTCACAGACAAGTTCTTCTCAAGTGGAGAGGATTGATGCGGATCAGCTAGCAACAGAGTATATAGAGCCACTGGATCGACTTAAATATATACGAAAATAAACTTAATTTTCTTATTCAACGTTTGTTTAAAATTCATAATTATTTTAGGGATATTTTAATTTTTTTTATTTATTTTTAATTAAAATTTTATGTTTAGATATTATATATATTATTAAGACAAATTCTTTTGCAATTTTTTTTTGTTTTAAATAAAAATTAATTATTTGAATATTTCTTCAGATTTCTAGAATAAAATTGCTCTAATTCTTATCGTCAAATCAAACGATATTAATCACACTCTTGAATAGAGTATAAATATTCTAAACCAAATTCCTTTTTTTTCCTTTTCTCTGTCAATTAGTGAGCTCTAACTACCAACTCTCAACTCCGAAGAAGCAATCTGCTCAGGCAGTAGAAGAAATGGAAGATGAAGAAATTGCTGAGCCCAACACATCTCAGGAACAGAGGACGGACATGCTGCAAGATAACCCTCAAAAGTTTTCATTTCCCCTTGGTAGACGTCCAAAGCAAGACGCGGTATGCGAGACAATATCCTCGGCAGCCCAACGTTTGAGGGCAATAGGGATGGTGTACCATCAACCACGAAAAATGAGGAACAACAGATTTGTCTACTAATATTATGATATGTACTGTATCATTGTGATCACCTGGAAATTCTGATTAGCAGGAAGTTTCTTCTATTTTGTCGTTTACATTAGCTATATAGGTATTTATGTAAAAGATTTCAGGATACATTTGATTACGTTAGTTCTTTGTTGCTTAATTCTACTTCCATTGTTTAGAAAAAATTAAAATCATGCCGCAAACCTGGAACCTCGCCTTGGAAGGATTGAGGAACAGTTTTATTGCTGATGTGGCACAAAATTTATGCCTTTCCATGTATGATGGTTGTGCAACTTGGGCCTTTCGTTCAAGAATCTCTTTTTCCATGCTTATGCAACCAATTGTAGTAACAATTATCCCATGCACAAACATATGCGTGTGCATACATAACTACTAAATTGAGTTGAGAATGATGGAATCATCAAATGTGGTTTTTCATTCATGGGGGAAATTGAGAATTCAATCAATTAACGCTTGTTGAATCCAGTTAGAAGTTGTTCCTTCCTAACAGAAACATATAGACAATGTATATACAAGAGTAACAAATTTTTACTAAATGGTGTACTGTAAGAGCAACAGCGGAACGAGGGGTCAACTTCTGGTGCCAATCATGTTAGCAGTAGCAGGTCCTCTACTTGATACTGTCAGGCCCCGCTCGTACATTCGCTGGATCTCTTCTCTGTATTCTGTCAATGACTTGTTAGGTATGGCTGGAGTGAGCTCCACCACATCCCCCATCTTCAACTTACATCTAGTATCACTCACTGGCTCATGGTTCAGCCTTAGCCTTAATTCTTCCTTCAGAGGGAACCCGTATGAAGACCATCTCAAGCTTCCCCGTCCAGCTCTTTCTAGCAAATCCATTATCGTGGAACTTGCAGGGAACTCCTGCACTGACATCTGCCACGTTCAAACACCAAACACATTCAGGCCATGCCACAAATTTCTCTTTGTTTAACTGAATTGCAAATGACCAAGTCCACATAATTCCCTTATATTTTACATATAGAAGAATCAAGAATTGAAACTGACCTTATCATTCTCGATCATGATAACAAATACAGGTCCATCGTGGGAGCAATGAGGTCTATAAGAATAAGGGCAATCATTGGCATGTGTAGGAAACGTGCATGGTGGCTTGATGGAATCAGCATAGCCAATGCCAGATTGATCTTTGCTCATTGTCTCACACTGCCAGGTAAGAACCCATCTCGCCCACTCAACCATTTGAAGCACAAAAGAAGAATGCTTGCAGTCACCTTCTTTGTACCTCCAATGAGCTGCAAATCCAAATTCAGCCTGCAAATGCATCTCCTTTGTTCGGATTTGAACTTCAAGTGGAACTGTACCTTCACCCATCACTACTGTGTGAAGCGACTGATACCTATAAAGTAAACTCAGACTTAGAAAAGAATAATATGCTGCATTCAATAGAGGATGCAACTTTAAGAAAAAACATACCCATTGAACTTGGGGCGGGTTATGTAGTCCTTCGTCTTTCCAGAAACTTCTGCCCACAACTGGTGAACCACTCTTAAAGCTTGGTAACAGTCTTCATTGTTTTCAACAATCAGACGCAGCCCATGAATGTCATGAATTTCATCCATGGTCAGCCTCTTCCTGCAAGAGGTTAATTGTTATCAAAATTCAGTAGAACACATCACTGTGTTTTCTCCATTTAAGTGCTTTAAAATTACCACACTTCATCCCAGACTTTGAAATATCACAAATTCCTTGAAAGAATTTTAAAATAGACAAGAACATTAACATGCTCACAATCTCGCTATTACTGAGCTATTTGAGCTAATTGTTCATAAAATACAGTATTTCATTACCTCCACAGAAACAGAATAATTTCAAATCCCACACTCAAACTGGTTATATAATCACACGTAGTTAATTGCATGCAAAGGATTTTACGCAAACTGAGCCTGGTTCAGGAATTGTTGAAGTATTTAAGTTTTCAAGAACAAATATGAGTGAGAGTATTCGAGTGTTAAAATTTCATGAACAAGCATGAGAAATAGAGCATACTTCAACATTTTGGAGTGAATGCTATACAAGCTTTTGTGCCGCCCATAAAGAACATGGTAAGAAACAGCTTTATTCTTAAGAGCTTGCTCTAATTTCCCTATTGCAGAAGTGATCATCGCCTCATCAAAAGTATCTACAAGCTTAGATGACAATTCTTTGTGCTGATCTGGATTAAGATGCTTGAAGCATAGATTTTCTAGTTGCTCCTTCCATGTAGAGATTCCCAAACGGTTTGCCAAGGGGACAAATATCTCCAACGTCTCCTTAGCAAACCTCTGTTGTTTGCACAATGGCAAAGCATCGAGGGTCATCATGTTGTGCAATCGATCGGCTAATTTGATAAGAACAGCCCTAGCATCCGCCATGGCAAGGAACATGGTGTGTAGACGATCTGCTTCAACAGTTTTGCTTGCTGTATTGTTCTCACGTGCAAGCTTACTCAATTGACTAAGCTTAGAGACCTAGAAAATAGCATAAAGAACTAAATTAAATTTTTTTAATGATTGAACCTCATGCTCAAATAAAAGTGACCAAATCCATGCAGTATCCAGAGATATCAGAAACCATCATAAGAGCATGACACCATCAACATTTAACACTTTCTTCTATTAGACATCATCAATAATCTCCTCCCTAAATAATTATTACATCTGCAGTATCGTGCCTACTTATGCTTCAATCCAACTACTCATCAAATGACAAATATGCAAGCCATAAAAGCATTGCTTATAACTTTTCATGTTAAATGCAAACAATATACCACTTTGTCGGCTAATAATTGAATGATCCGTCCAAAATTTCATGCACAAACAACAAATGTGGCTATCAATATTTAAGGAAAAGTTCTTAGTCCAAAGATTACATGCTCTTTTAAGCTGATAAAATATTCTCTCTTACCCCTTGAACCAAATCAGCAACTCCAGCTCCATATGTCCTAAAGATATAGTCATAGTTCAAAAAAGAATCATCAAGTGTATCGTGCAAAAGCCCTGCAGCAACCACTGTGGAGTTAGCACCGATGGTGGCTAACAACACTGCAGTTTCCACACAATGTTGCAAATATGGATCGCCACTCGCACGCATCTACAAGAAAGACAACAAAACTTTAAAAGCCACGTCATCAAAAGTTCCAAACAACAAAATATGATCAAAATTGAACCAAATTCCATCCTTTTTTCTTTACCTGCCCTCTATGTGCCTTTGCAGCTTCATAAAAAGCCTTGATAACGAAACCTTCACGAAAGATTTTATGCTTCAATTGTGCATTAGCGAGGAATTCCCTTGCATAAGACTCTAAATTACTCTCTACAAAGTTATCCTCCATATTAAACGTCAATTCATCAACCAAAACCGCAGATGAACCCACATTTAAACCACCATCAACAACGCGAAAAGTCGGAGAATCATAATCTACAAATGACCCTAATGCATTCCTTACAAACCCATTAAATAAAATACTTGAAGCTTTCCACGAAATTTGAAAATTTACATTTACATCATATTTTTCTCGACCGGTTCTTATCGGAGGACTACTTCTTGGATAAGAATATGAACCGTTCCCACTACACGAAACCGGGCCTTGGAACACCGAAACCGGACTTTGCTCCGTCTTCAAACAAGAAGCCGAACCACATAACTTGCTCGGCGAATAAGAGTACCCATATGAACTGCTCAGCTCCTTCAATTCTTCACCTCTATAAGAGCCCATTTCCGAAGTCGAAGAGAACAAACATGAGAGCCCTCCTATCGTCTGTTTCTTAGAAGAAGGCACTGTGACCGCCGTTGATGACGTTGGCGACGAAGATCTTGAATTCAGATCGAAATCATACGTCGTATTCCCGTTGATCTGGTGCGACGCCGAACACACACTACTCGGCGGGCTCGTATACAGCGCTATTGTCGGAACGGCCATACCAGTCATTATTGGAAATCAAAAAGAACGAACTTTTCTATCTGAATTTTGATTTAAAACAAATTTTAATAAATACCCACTATTTTTTTTTTTATCAGAAAGATTCTATTGGATTTAAGATCCAAAACAGCCGCGGATTTGGGGTAACTTACAGAAGAAACGAAAGGCTTGAAAATGGGTATTTTTCAAGCTGCCGTATGTACAGATTTATTGACAGTTTTTAAAGAGGGAAAAAAAAAAAATCATTCTTATTTGGCAAGAGGCCTATGGAAGCAACAGTTGAACTACAACTCTATCCTTGTACAGTACCATAAATAACGGCAATGCACAACTTGCAATGGTGGGAAAATTGGAATGGGCTGTAATTGGATAGGAATTATATATTTTTTGGATATTTATAAATTATTCGATATAATAATTTCAAATTATTAACAAATCTATTGTTTACAGCTATATTTTGTATGAAAATCAAATTAGAAATAATTTTTCTGAATTAAACATATGAAAATAAAATAATCTTTTAAAATTAACTTCTAGATATAGAGAAATATTATCTATTGACAAAAAATATTCATAAATTAATATAAAATAAACCGTATTTTTATACGTATTTTTTATTTTAATGCAATTTTTAGTATTATTATCCATTATTCATTTTTATTAAAATATTTATTACTAACTTGTCATATATTTATCAAAATATAAGACAAATGAATAACTATAAAATTATTATTCTAAGAAAAACGTTGATGAAATGTATTTTGATTGGCCCAATGGATTAATGTTTTGTTTTATTATTTTAAATTCATAATTGATGCCTAACTTTTCTCTTGACATTGAAATCTTTGATTTAATTATAATTTATTTTGAGCTTATCCTCTTAATTCTTTTTTTTTTTTTTCCAAATAATCGTTTAATAATTCCGTTGTTTGAAAAGAGCATACAATTGGAAACTCAAATTTAAAAATTGTTATTGATTCTTGCTTTGGATGTAAGGAACATTTTTAATTAATTAATTGTTGTTTTATAAAAATGATGTAATCACCTACTTTTAATGCATGGCAAGTGGGCTAGGGTCCACCGTTGGATATTTTGTTTGATTCGATGAATCATTAATCATTATGAGGATTCCATAGAATCTTTTTTCTTTTTTTCGTGCATATACAAAGGTCATAATTTGCTGGTTTTTTTTTTTTTACTTTTATAGATAGATAGATAGATAGACATCACATCAATTTATATAAAAAAAAATTATATATTTATAATTATTATTAAAATTAATTAATATTAAATTTTACATGCTCTTATTTTATTAATTTATCTCTAATTTATGGGATTGACATCAATTAATTAATAATATACTAATAAAATAAATATATACAAGTTTCTTTCAATAATTAATAAAATTATTAAATTAGATCATATAATATTATGTCGGTGCATGAAATTTTCGGTTGACTATTTGTGTCCCGAACTTTCAGATTTTTGTTCTATTTGGGTTATTGTTTGAATTTTCGAACATAAAAAAAAAAAAAAAAAAAAAGGCGATTGCTTGACGAAGTCCCTCTGATACTTAAGCCAGAAAATGTTTTTGCTTTCATAGAAACAGAAGTGGCACAGTAACTGACAGTAATTCGACTAGGTAGAATCTCATCATCCCTTTGCATTTGTGAGGATTACATTTTATAAAGCCTTCTGATGCGAGTAATTAAATACTAGTAAATTATTTCTGAATTTTGGAAAATAACCTCTAGGATTTATTTCAATTAATTTTCAAATTATGAGTAGTTAGTTGTAAAAACTATTGTGAGTAATTTTAGGAATATAAATTAATGAATGATTACTCTAAGAATTATTTTGTATTTATTCTTTTTAACACTTTCTTTTTATTTATTAAAAAATAAACTTCAAAATCAACCTCTAATTTTTTATATAAAGTGAAAAACATCCCCTGTCAACTTAAATTTATCTATATAAATTTATCATACTCTTAATTTCATAGTCAAATCTTGCTCACAATTAAAAGATGTATATGTTATATAGATTTGGCTACGAGGGTATTTTTAAGACATTTATTAAAAAATTTTATTTATTATTTATAATAATTTTTATATTTAATTTTATAATTAATATATACTTTCTATAAAATTTTAATACATTTAAAAATTATAACTTACAAAAGATAAAAATTTTATAATATTCGTTATTAAGATATATGTTATGTTTTTAAGAATGTAATTAAATTAATAAAATGACGTAATTTTTAATTTTAAAAATTTTATGATGAAAGAGCTTGTAGTACTAAATATGTTCTGATTTAGTGACATACGAAGGATTTAAAAGATTTAATTAAAGGTGGAGTTCCGGGTTAAAAAAGTAATAATAAAAAAAATCTATAATATATTTCTGCCATCTTAACTATAAATATAAAAAAATAAAATATTAATTTGTTTTAATAATGTAAACTAGAATATTATTTTTTAAAAAAAGGATAGGGGCGTTATTGTCAATTCACACGGTCAGTCAAGTTGATAATTGCAAGTCATCATCGTCGCTATCCTCTAGAACGTGCGAGTCCACGATAAGTACTGGCCCCCCAATTCTTTGATTCATTCTCAGTCCACAGTTTACTTTTTAGAAAATGCACGTGTCGTATTTCAAGCAACCACCACCGCCAAGTGGTCAGCCCGTGTATCGTACAAGTGTTCGAAAGGACGGCTTTTTAGGTTCGCGTTTTTGTCTCGGCGCAGTCAGTTACAGCCAAAGATGTCACTCTCCGAGCGCGTGATACCGCGTGCATCGTACACATGCTCGGATCGGGAATGTTGACGGCTAGTAGGTACAGGTTCCACTGTGCTAGTGAGCTTCAACTTGACGCCTTAATTTGGCTTATTATCCATATTAATTTTAGTAAAATTATACAAAGCCTTAAAAACAAAATCATGAATTTTTCATTTCCGCATGCTGTTTGTGCTTGGCTACACTTTCCCTTTCGCACGATAAATGAAAGCGTTGACAATGAAGAAGCGTTTCCAAACCGTGCAAGCGAACTCGAAGCGTGAGTTGGAAGTTGTGGTTTCTAGGATTTGCCTACACGTTTCTCGAATTCTCTGGATCCCAATCAAATTGTTTTCTTGAGCAGGGGATTGTGATTTCTAGAGCTAATTAGAATTTTGTTGCTATTATGGGTTGGAATTTCCTTTTTAATACTAGTATTATAATTAAATTAAAAAAATATTTACAATTATACAAAACAAAGTTTAGGAGTATAAATATTCAAATATAGTACAACCGGTATGTAAACATTTTGTATTAAGAGAGTTCAAACTCAGGTAAAGGGCTTTATGTAAGAAGAGGTTCTATACTAATGGTGGTTTGGAATCTTAGCACGTTAGTCGCAAGTAGAAGGTGGGAAGGTCCTTACAGCCAATGAGTTCGGATTATTTGTAATAATTAAGTCATAAGAAGTAAAATAAGAAAAATGAAATAAATAAATATAATGAGGTGTAAATCCTAACTAATTTAGAAGAACAAATTCAATTCTAACAAAAATACAATTAATGATTTATTTAAATAAGAGACATCAAAATATTCAAATAATATTTTTTTATCATTATTGATAGACGAAAATTTTAATAATTCTAGGTACCAACCTACAAAATTTCAATGGTGCTTCGATGACAGCATAAAATCACAAAAGAAATCAAAAAAAAGATCGATTGCTTGGTGTTACAATTAGGTCAGATCATGAGATTTTACTTTACATATGAATTCAACGGCAAATTAGATAGAAATTTTAGCAAAAACTATGAATTCATTTATCTTATAATTTTAATTTTTTTTTTTTATAAACTTTTTTAGTAGGTGTATAGAATTACTAATTGTCTCCCGAAAATTAGTCAAGTGAGATTATTAGAAAGTAAATCAATGAGTGCACATCTATAAAGTTACTGACTATGTTCGAAAAATAATGAATGCACAAGTATAAAATTGCTATCTATTCTTTAAAAAACAGTCACGTGACTCTGAGAATTAGCAAATAATCTTAGGAATTACTTTGTATTTATTTCTTTCATCGCTCTCTGCTTTTGCTTCAAGCATCAATATATAACATGAGGTCAAATAAGTCTTTCTGATTGACTTTTAAATTAAGTTGAAATAGGTTTTTAAATTTAATCCTTAAATTTTAATTTTTAATATAAAAATAAAATAAATCTTAAAATTGATTTTTAGAATTTCAATTTTAATATAAGATAAAATAAATATTTGAGGTCGATTCTTAGATTTTGACTTTTAATTTAAGCTGATACTAACTCGAGGCAAATAATTTTCATTCAAATTTATTAATAATAGATTTCACCTTAAGATAAGGGGCTTAATAGTAGATTATGAATTAATTTGGATGTAATAATAAATTATGGATCAAAAATTAAGAAAATGTTTAACCACAAGACTCAAAAATTAAGAAAAATTTTTACCACAAGGCTCAAAAATTAAGAAAGTGTTTAATAATAAAATATGTTTTTTTTTTTTCAATAAAAACAGTATTAGTAGACGCTAGCAAAGAAAGAAAATGTGTGTTTGTGTGTGTGAAAAGAGAAAGTTGAAAAGTATGTAGAAAGAAAGAGAAGTATTTGTATACTGCTAAAATTTAGTGAGATTGATACTTTAGGTTCACACGCAGAAATTGGAAAAGTATGTGGAAAGGAAGAGAAGAAAAATATTTGCATACTTTTAAAATTTAGAAAAATTGATACTTTAGACTTATAAATTTTAAAAATATTAATGATATACTAAT
This sequence comes from Trichilia hirta, assembly GCA_035221805.1. Lineage (NCBI taxonomy): Eukaryota > Viridiplantae > Streptophyta > Magnoliopsida > Sapindales > Meliaceae > Trichilia > Trichilia hirta. The sequence continues at coordinate 699,482 of JAWDEX010000011.1, read as the reverse complement.
ATTTATTAGTTATTAATAAATTAGTGAAAAAATATTCTATTTTAAATTGTAAATATTATTTTAATCATTGGTTCATAAATTCAAAAAAAAATACAATTTTTTTTCTGATTTTTTACATTAATTCCTTCTAATTTTTCATTTTTCTAAAAAATTACCACAGGTTTAAATTTGGAACTTTTATTAATGTAAAAAAATAGAAAAAAAAAGATGAATTCTTTTTCTGTATTTTTATAAAATCCGTTAGATAAAGATCAAAACAATCATTGTAAGTCAAAAATAAAATATTACTTTCAATAATCCGTTAGCGGCTAGACAATAAGAGTATTTTTGTATGTTAAACTATTTTTAAAACTATGACATTAAAGTGTTCATTTCACCAAACTTTAACGACCTGCGAACTCTTTTCTATTATACATACATACATACATACATATGCATGTTTATAAACCATAACAAGATCAATATGAAAGTAAATCCATACATAATATGTAGAAGAATCAATGAAACAGAAGAATTCGAACCTAAGACTAAACTCTTGCATTCAATCCAATTTGGGCTTGATACCAATAGAAAAGAAAAATTCATTGTGGGCTGGTATGGTTGTTTATTGTTTTGCTCTTGTATTTAAAAACATCTTGTTTGGGCTTAAGAATAAGGCTTGATACCAATAGAAAAAAATTTATTGTGGGCCCATTTGCTTGTTCATCATTTTGGGCTTCATTCATTATACACAAACATTTTGGATTGGGCTTGTCCATAATCTTGGTCCCTGATATGTCACAATCGACTAATAATTAAATATTAATCCGATAATACCCTTACTGCTTATTTATTCAATCCATGATTAGTGGTGGCATAACACCCTCTCGTCCTCTGATTCAGTGAAAAAACCTAGGCCCACTCAGTCACATGTCAACATCAAACAAAGTTAAGACTATTTAACGCACAGGATTTCGCCACGCGGATGTATCCGCTTTATCTTGCTTCAGAATCTACATATCTAATCACCGCCAAATTTTGTCTATATTCAAAAGCATAAGGGTTTTCCGGTAATTCAGAACCTCATTGAAAATTTACTCTGTCAATTCTTCTTCTTCGCTGCTTTCACATAATTTCCATTCTCTGAATAGGAAAAGAGAGAAAAAAAAAGAGGAAAAAAAACAAAAACTAACCTATAAATTTAAATCCAATCCAAGCACGGACTAGGGTTTCTCTTTCTCCCCACTGTATAACTCAAAAACTCTGGCTTTTAAGCACAGACAACACAGATAAAATACATTATAAAAGATCTCTCAAATCTCAATTTCATCTGATCACAATATAAGGTAAGCCTTCGAAAGCCCTCCTCTTTGTTGCACTCAAAAGTGTCGAAAAAACCCAGAAAAGGTTGATAAAATCAAGTTAAGAATTGAAATTTTATTGGAGATTTCAGTACCAAGTGAAGAAAAATTTGCTGGGTATTTGGATTTTATTGGAGATATTTAGAGAGAAAGCGAGGAAGAACGTACTGGGTATTGAGTTTTAAGGGGTTTTGAGAAGTTAAAAGAAATGGATGATCTGGAAAAAGCAATAGTTTTTAGCTTTGATGAATCGGGTGCTATTGATTCATTGTTGAAGTCACAGGCTGTGAACTTTTGTCAACAGATTAAAGATAACCCATCAATATGTAGTATTTGTGTTGAGAAGCTTTGGTTTTCCAAACTCGTTCAGGTTCAGTTTTGGTGTTTACAGACGTTACATGAAGTTGCTCGGGTTAAATATCCATCAATGAGCTCAGAAGAGAAAAATTTCGTTAGAAAATCTGTGTTTTCGATGGCTTGCTGTGAGTTGATTGATGACAAGGGTGCAGTGAGGGTATTGGAAAGTCCTGCATTTATAAGGAATAAGCTTGCACAAGTTTTGGTTACTTTGATTTATTTTGAGTACCCATTAATTTGGTCCTCAGTGTTTGTTGATTATTTGCCTCATTTAAGTAAAGGGTCTATGGTGATTGATATGTTCTGTCGTGTTTTGAATGCATTGGATGATGAATTGATTAGTTTAGATTACCCAAAAGCCGCTGAGCAAATAATAGTGGCAGCTAGAGTTAAGGATGCAATGAGGCATCAGTGCATAGAGCATATTGTTAGAGCTTGGTATGACATTGTATCTATGTATAGGAATTCTGATTTTGAGGTCTGTTCTAGTGTGTTGGATTGCATGAGGAGGTACATTTCTTGGATTGATATTAATTTGATTGCCAATGATGCATTTATTCCTTTATTGTTTGAGTTGATTTTGGCGGAGGGATTGTCGGAACAATTCCGTGGTGCAGCTGTGGGGTGTGTTCTTGCTGTGGTTTCTAAAAGAATGGACGCACAATCCAAACTAGCTCTCTTACAAAGTCTCCATATAAGTCGAGTTTTTGGATTGGTCTCTGAAGATGGTGACTCAGAGTTGGTTTCAAAAGTAGCGGGATTGCTTACTGGGTATGCAATGGAGGCCCTAGAGTGTGTTAAACGGTTGAATTCAGAAAATGCTAATGGTTCATTGAAGCTTTTAAATGAGGTTTTGCCATCAGTGTTCTATGTGATGCAAAATTGCGAGATGGACACTACCTTCAGTATTGTTCAATTCCTTTCGGTGTATGTTGCCACCATGAAGTGTCTTTCTCCATTGAGAGAGGAACAACTTGTGCATGTGAGTCAGATATTGGAAGTTATTCGTGCACAGGTTTGTTATGATCCTATGTACAGAGATAATCTCCATGTGTTGGATAAAATTGGGGTAGAAGAGGAAGACAGAATGGCGGAGTATAGAAAGGATTTGCTTGTTTTGCTGCGTAGTGTAGGTCGTGTAGCACCTGAGGTTACACAGATATTCATCAGAAGTTCATTAGATAGTGCTGTTACATCTTTGGCTGACAGAAATGTTGAAGAGGTGGAAGCTGCACTTACCCTTTTGTATTCTCTAGGGGAGTCAATGAGTGATGAGGCACTGAAAACTGGGTCCGGACTCCTGAGTGAGTTGGTGCCCATGCTTTTGCAAACAAAGCTTCCTTGCCATTCTAATAGGCTAGTTGCACTTGTTTATTTGGAGACTGTTACGAGATACATGAAATT
>JAWDEX010000011.1:668241-689042 GCA_035221805.1 Trichilia hirta | reverse complement strand
GCTTGTTTTCTACCTTTAATCAATTATATCTTGTTTATGTCCGCACAATTTCCGTCTCTGTGTTCTGATTTTTTTTTTTTTCTTTTTGATTATCAGAGTCTGCAAAATACAATTGCTCGATTGACTAGTATGAGCTATACATCAAAAGAACTTTCAGGATCTGAAGATGGTAGTCACATATTTGAGGTATAGATTACTATTTGAAAAGGATATCTCGTAGCAGTAGAAAATATGTCAAGGAGTCTCTCTCTCTCTTTTTTTGTTTCTTTCTTTTTTTTTTTTTTTTTTTTTTTTTTTCAATTGCTGTCTAACTTTCACAGGCAATTGGTTTATTAATTGGAATGGAAGATGTACCACTGGAAAAGCAATCTGATTATCTATCTTCATTGCTCAATCCGCTTTGTCAACAGGTGACGTGTTTTAAAATCTATATTTTTATTTTGGAATCCGCATTCTTACTTGTATGTAATTCATGTGTTTAAACTTATAATTATTATGTTTGATGTCTGTTCTGAAGCATTTTACTCGTTATGTTTCATTTACTTGACACTAGTTTGCATTTTAAGCTTATTTTCCTATTTAATTTACACATAATTTTTAGATTCTGATATTGTCAACAATCAATTATGATATATACTTTCTAAAGTGGAATTGTTTATATTTAGGTTCAGGCATTGCTTATGAATGCAAAGGGATTAAGTCCTGAAGAATCTCCTGCCAACATTTCAAATATTCAGCAAATAATTATGGCTATCAATTCTCTTAGCAAGGTGCTTTTCTCCTTCTTTGATTTTCTATTATGATAATTGCTGTGTTTTCTCAGTGGCCTTATACTTTATATTGCTCAAAAGGTTCGGCTTGTAATCTTTAGATGATAGCTTATCTGGCAAATATAGAGCCCTCTTGCATTTCTAATATAATGATTCACTAATGTTAGTTGTAATTGTCATGTCGTTATTCTTCTACAGGAAACACATCCTGTTTTTTTTCTCTTTTTTACTAATTTCTTACTTTTGATTTGATTGCTAATATTGTGTTGTCTTGTCCTCCAATTGTGTATTTCGTGATCCAGGGCTTCAGTGAGCGTCTTGTTACCTCTAGTCGCCCAGCAATTGGTCTCATGTTTAAGCAGGTTGGCATTTGAGACCTTTTTATGTTTCTCATCACCAATTTTTAATTTTAATTTTGAGAGCGTTCTTGTTAACTTTATAGATATGAAGCTTAAGAAATTCGACAAGAATTAACTTTAATCTTACATTTATTAATTTTTAGCTTTGAAATGCAACATTCATAGTTATAAATGATTGATGTTTACATCCTTGGAATGCATGAGATGGGATTGTTACTGCATGACATGTTGGTCTGTTGTGCTTCTTCTAATTCTTTTGTTGTTTCTGGTAGTGAATTAGGCAATTACTATCTTTAGATTTAATTTTGTATAAATGATAAGCTATTTGTGATGTTGCACTCAGGTATCTTTCTCTTTTGGTTCACTAAATTAATATCTGTGTTTGTTAAGTCTTGAAAGAAAGAAAAACTATAACAGTGAAAATGCTAGCTGAAAATCTGTCTCGTCATTGAATCTCTTATTTATGTTTTAAAATGCTTTCTATGTGAACCAGACATTGGATGTCCTCCTTCAAATTCTTGTTGTGTTTCCAAAGGCAGAGCCTTTGAGGTCCAAGGTAAGAATCACAAATGGGATCGTGTAAAGCATACGGTTTTCTTTACTTTTTCTAACTCTTGCCTGTTGCCTAAACCTGGTAGTTTGGTATTCACAGGTCACATCATTCATACACCGGATGGTGGACACTTTGGGAGTATCTGTCTTTCCTTATCTCCCCAAGGCACTGCAGCAATTACTTGCTGAAAGTGAGGTATGGTGTAAACAGTTTTAGTATAATCCGTTATTTAAGGCATATACTTGAAAGCACAAATCTTTGGCATGCTACAATTTGACAACCCCAGTTGTTTTTCCTTTTTTTTTAGTACTTGTGTCCAATTGCTAAGGATAAGAGGTCAATTAAACCAAATTATTTTGTAATTAGAGTGGATTTGACACTATCTTCACCTTCCTGCTTTCCTTTTCTGTATTCGTAAATTTTACATTGGACCTTAACGGGATTTTTTTTTTCCTTTCTTGAAATTATTAATTTGATTATGATCATTTGTATGTTAGGATGACTTTATGGTTTCCTTACAAGCAGTGGGAAATTACTTGAGAATTACTTTTCCATTGATATGCTCTGGGATTATAATTATTGTCTGCTTCATATGCTTTTCTTTGATATTAGTTTCTGATTCTTGATTGTGTTCCATTGCAGCCGAAGGAAATGGTTGGATTTCTTGTACTGCTCAACCAACTTATTTGTAAATTCAACAACTTGGTGCAAGACATATTGGACGATATATTTCCTGCTATTGCTGGTAGGATATTCAATATTATCCCAAGGGATACGTTTCCTTCAGGACCTGGAGCCAACACTGAGGTTGATTCATATTTCTCAATTACCATGTCTTGGTTGCAAGTTTGGTCCTAGCTTAAGCAGTATAGCAAGGTGCTTGTATGTGAGTTTTAGGTTTTAACTGTGAAAACTATGTTGAGCATACACATCTGAGTTTGATTTTCGTTGGCTAAAACATAATCAAATACTATATAAGCATAATTTTTGACTTGTAAATCCTGTATTCCATTCTCCAAGTGGGTATGTGTTGCAACTATTTGTACTGGAACCTTTTTATCTTTCTCTTGTAGGAAATTCGTGAAGTGCAAGATCTTCAAAGGACATTGTATACATTTCTTCATGTGATAGCCACGCACAATCTATCTTCAGTGTTCCTTTCCTCGAAAAGTAGGGGCTACTTGGATCCAATGATGCAATTGTTACTGTCCACGTCTTGTAACCATAAGGATTATCTTGTGAGGAAGGTGTGTATAACATTTTTGAAATTCTTTTACCATGCATTTGGGTTTTTCTTCATTTTCACAAACTTGGACTGTATGGAATACTGGAACGATATGGAGTAAATCTAAATTTTTCCCCTATGTGTAGGCATGTGTGCAAATATTTATCAGATTAATCAAAGATTGGGGCGCCAGGCCAAATGGAGAAGAAAAGGTACAACCTCTACTAAATTTTCATATATTTTTTGCGTTGGGAACATTTGTCTCACTATGCAAGTATTAACTTTTATTGCTGTTTAGGTAGCTGGGTTCCAAAGTTTTATGATTGAGGCTTTTGCAATGAACTGTTGTTTATACAGCGTGCTTGACAAATCCTTTGAGTTCAGTGATGCCAATACGGTGGGGATTAATCTGTTTCAGTTTTTCTTTATCATTTTCTTTCTTTATGATTTGACTATTTGCTTTTGAAAAAAATGTCTGTACAATTTTGCATTTTTATGCTTGTTAAAACCTTTATTTAGCTTACTTTCATTGTTTCCCTTTGATTTGTAAATTGTTATTGTGCATATCTGTGCCCAGCTTATTTTGTTTGGAGAAATTGTGTTGGCTCAAAAAGTCATGTACGAGAAGTTTGGCAATGAGTTTCTCGTGCACTTTGTAACAAAAGGTTTTTCATCCCTGCTTTGCCCTCAAGATTTGGCAGAGCAATATTATCAAAAGTTGCAGGTAAAGGATTTGTTTCCAAGACATTAGCCGATATATATATACCATACAGGAAAGAACTTTGCTAAAATTTTCCCTTCTTTGAATGTTTATTTCCACAGGGTAATGATATTAAGGCATTGAAATCATTTTATCAGTCGCTGATAGAAAAATTAAGACTTCAACAAAATGGAAGCCTCGTCTTCAGATAGCAGCATCGAGAAAAACAATCCAATTTAATTTATCGGTCTTGCAACCCAGGTTTGTTTCCCCAAAGTTGCATATCATCTTGCTGTCAGAAAGACTTCTGTTACACTTGTTCCAGTGTACACTCCGGGAATTCTAGCTGTAAATAGCCAAGTGCGTCCATTCTGTGGACAATGAGGTATGTTAACTCTTTGGTCTATGAAAATTCTGATGAACATTGTATCTACCTGATTTTTGTAGAACGAGTGACTGTTTATTTCTTTACTTTGATTATGCAGTTTGTAGATTTTCGGAAATACAAGATTTTTGATCGCGAAGAAGTCAAAAAATCGTGCAATATTTTTTATTTTCGTTTTATTCCCAAAGCCTTAAATTTTTTTTGAATCCATGTGTGTAATTAACCAGTTTTCTCTTGTAAAATTTTCAGTTTTGTTCGGTCCTATATAAATTTAGATTACCCTTTGCCATAATCGCGCTTTGCATGTAAAATTGCTTTATTATTATTGAATACTGCTAAAATTTTTGTTTGAGGAATTTAGACAAGCTTTTTTTTTTTTTTTTCCCTTTTATTTTACAACAATTGTGGATTAGAAGTTGGAAAACTGAATTTAATAATTATTGAATAATTATTAAATATTAATTAAATGTATATTCTATTATAAGTTTTTTTAATTTTATTTTTTTAAGATTAATATGAGCGAGTGCTTTAAAAAGGTGGTTTAATTAAGTTGATATTATTGATGTTCTTATAAGAAACCCTGGAAAGAGGTAAAAAAAAAAAAATGGAATTTAAACAAAATATAAAATAATAAGGTGAAATAAAATAAAATCAAACCCCAATGTGAAAAACAAAAACAATTATTTTCAAAACCAATATCAATAGTTTGGAAAATTAGGCCACAATCCACCAAAGGATTTGTAAAATCTCCTGCAATGGCTGCCATTCCAGGATCTGAATTGGTCGATCTTGTTTAATAATTATATTATACAATAAAAAGAAAGTATTTTCTGCTTTGTAAATTTCGGTCTAATCTGGCTGACAACAATTTTATGATACGAAGGAAAGTGATTTCATATATAATAGACAACGAAATCTTCAATCATTTATTTAATTGGGTTTCTTAATACCATTATTAATGTTATGGGAATGATTTATGTTCTTACAAAATTGTCAAAAATCTTCATCATTCATTAATAAACAAATTTTGATTTAGTAATTTTGGGGGGCTAAGTAGTGCGTTTTGGCTGCATTTTCCATTGCAATCAATTATTTTGAGTTCAAACTAACGAAAATTTGAAGGTAGATAGATATCTAAAAATATTCTCAACATCTTTTAATTTCCAATTTCATGCTTGTCTTATGCAATTCAATTATTGAGTAATTAAAACCAATATTGCATCATAATTATTAATATTTTTAATAGGGTTAAATTTAAATTTTTGCTCACCACATTTATTTTTTTAATTTTAACCAACTTGTAGTTGGGTTGGTTTCTCTTCTCCTATTAACAACCTTGCCAATGTGAAGGTAAAAATTTGGATAAAACTAACAACAAGTGGTTATTTTTTTAAAATTTAACGGAATAATTTATAATAATATAAACGAGGTATTTTTTTTTGGTGATCACTTTTTCTTTTTAGTTTACATATATATAAGTACGATTCAAATTCTGATGAATATGCTAGTAATTAAGAAAAATTGGTAAAACCTTATTAATTTTAAAATTCAATATAAAATTTTTTTAAGAATCTAAAATATGTCAAAAATTCTTTAAATTTATATATTTTTTTATTTTGTTAAAATTATTAATTTTAATGTAAATGAAATCTCAAATTTATTTATCAACTAACACCCACAAATTTATCAAAAATCTTGAATATTATTAACTTTGATGTGAAGGAAATCTCAAATCTATTTATTATCTAACATATAAATCAAATTATCAAAAATCTTTTATACAAGTTACCCATCAAACATATAAAATTAAATTATAATTTTGGATATAAAAATGTCAATTTTTTAGTCATATGGTAAAAGGATCTCATGATAAATAGCGAACACAATACTTATTATATAATAAAATTTTTAAAAATAAATAAATTTGATTAAAAATTAATATTAGTATATAGTTTTTACAATCTTATTTTTAAATTAAATAGGAACCTTCACTATATATCAAACATTTTCTTAATTTATGTGAATATTCTAAGTCACAAGAAGAAAGACAATATTTTATCACCCAAAGTTACATCACAAGACGACTTTGATTAGAATAATTTTGAAAGATACCCAAAGACTTGGAATGGAATAATTTTATTAAAAAAAAATTCTTCTTCTTTTTTTTTTTTTCCATGCAAACCGTCAAGCAAAATTAATTGAATTTTTATTCCATATTGATCTTGACTAGAATGCTTCCAACCATCTATTGGTTTATGTTTTGCTGAGGACTCCCTACAAATTCCGGTGTCCATCCTTTTGGAAAATTAAAAATATATATATATTTAATTATAAATGGTGTCAATCCATAACACTACATAAACTTTTGGTATAAATTAATATAATAATATTGTATGATTGCTATATGTATTATTTTATGAAAGTAAAAAAAATTAAAAACATTTGTTTTTTTTTTTTCAAATTGTCATACTTCATGACTTTGAATCATACAATTCGTCAAAATTAATTAATAATTTTGTGTTATATTGCATAGATTATTTTATTTGTGTTATGTTGCATAAATTCAATTTTCGTTCACGAGATGTTATATAATTATGACACATGGGCTATTATATATATTTTATAAAGTGAGTGATAATATAATAAATTTCAAGTATAAAAATATTTATATTTTATTAAAAATTGAAATTTAAAATCTCCGTACGAAAAGTATTATAAAAACTCAAAAAAAAAAATTGTCAAATTTAAATAATTAATTATGCAATTATTTTTACAAAGAGTTAAATAAATTTTTATTTTTAATATTTCTCTCAAACATAATTTTCAAGATTTAAAATTTAATAAAACAATGAAACTTGCAAGAAATTTTAATAATTAATAAATTTATAATTATTTAAAAAAAAAACATATAAAAATTAATGTGTGCTTAGCGTGATTCATGATTTAGGTAATTAGCCAGAGTTGAATGCGATTTGGGAAAGGAAATGGAAGATGTATTGACCTTGAAATAGATGTGAATCCCAGCACTAGAATTTTAATTCATTAATTAACTAACTAAGTAAGTACTTAGTAATTTAGGTAATTAGAATTTTTAATTAATTAATTAATTAACTAATTACTTCGAAATTTCGGTAAAAAGACTTGCAAAATTTTGTTGTTACCTTCTTGTTAAGTCAATGAATTTGACTGCAAATATGATGTAATTGATTATAACTTAGAATAAAAACAAATTTACTTTAAATTTTTCTTAATTAATATTCTTTCCAAGAAATGGGTCATATAGACAACATATTTTATTTTATTAAATTATGTTATAATTATCATATTAATATTCAAAATCTTTTAAAATATTTGGAGAAGGATGTATAATTTTCATTAACTATTCATGAGGGTATAACGAATTAATTATTATAAAAAAATTATTGAAAATATCAAAAATAAATATTTAATTTCTAAATTAAGATATAATATTATCAATAAAATTATTAAAGTAATAAAGGCATGATTCACTATCATGAAATCTCCTTTCTTATGCAGTCTCCAAAAGTCTCCGGACACAATATGAAAATCAGAATAAATAAATACATAATAACCTAAGTCAATGACCTTATCTTAATGGTTTCTTATGAAGAAAGATACCCAAGAAATTCTAAAAATTAACTAAACAGGCTATATATTTAGATTTATATAATTATATAGGAAATAAATAATCAATATGAGTACCTACAAAAAAAAAAAAAAATATAAATAAAATAAAATAAAAATCAATAAATAATCAATATATTTGAATGGGTTAAAGGATTTTATTTTTTAAATGTTTATAATACCCCTATTATTCAAAATAAGCTATAATTAAAACAATAACAGTCACGTTTAATTGAGTGTTTTTATCTCATAAGATCTCATTGAATATTAGGTCAAAATCGAAAAGTCTATATGTCATTTTTTTTTAAAATCTAATTTTAAAAAATATACGAGAGAATTAGTAAATAAATGGTATTAATTAACTACAAAATAAGTTCACTTAATTGTTTAATTACCAAGACAAAAGGGAAAACAAAGAAAGTTTCCACTAACAAAAACGGCTGAAGGAAATTAGCATATGATAAAATAGATAAATCCATGATATGGAAACACCTTCCAATAATTCAAATTCAATTGCATATATGCGTCCAAATGAAAGCCAAGCCAAAGCCAGCCAATGCCATTTTTACTTTCAATAAATAGTGAATTAAGTACCGACTTAATTATGACTCTAATTAAACAAAAATTTTACACAAAATACTTCATTAATTATTATTGATTAATATATTTTCAACTTGCTATATCCTTAAAGGAAAAATCCCAACAAAGGAAATATTGGTGGTTGGTTTTTTCATCAAAGTCAATAGACTTCTAATAATTAATTATTTTGAGGCTCAAATCCTTGTTTTCTCATTAAACTTGAGCAAAAATTTCAAATTCCTGAAAACTTCTATATATAGATTGGAACCCAAAATGTGCTGGAAGCATAAAACCTGGCACATCTAAAAAAAGGAAAACATATGGCTCTCCTGAGAAGGTTCACCTGGAAAATTATTCTTCCTGCTTGTGTGAAGCCCAAGAATCACAGGCTTAAGTCATCTTTAACGTCTTCAATTCATGCTTCCAAGCAGATTTCCCAGCAGAGATTAGCACTTTCTGATGTAAGCAACCCCGGCTCGCCGATTTCGCTCCATGATTTATCAATCTCCCTGAATGGATTGAATCTCCATATTTTTACACTCAAGGAGCTGAAAGTGATGACTCGTGATTTTTCCAAGAGTGATTTTCTTGGAGAAGGTGGGTTTGGAAAAGTGTATAAAGGTTTCATTCATGAAAATCTCAGGCCTGGATTGAAAGCTCAACCTGTTGCTGTTAAAGTTTTGGATTTAAAGGGCACTCAAGGACACAGAGAATGGCTGGTAGTTAATAATTGAACTCGTTCAATTTTTTTAAATTTTACACTGGAGATTGGCGAAATGATGAATAATTTTCTTTTTCAATTTTCCAGGCTGAAGTGATTTTCCTTGGACAATTGAAGCATTCCCATCTGGTGAATTTGATTGGATATTGCTATGAAGATGAGCATAGGGTTCTGATCTATGAATATATGGCATTAGGAAACTTGGATAACCGACTTTTCAAGAGTATATGCACATAGCTTTTCTCTTAATAACTGATATTAGCATTTTACATTTTTATTTTCGTGTTATTATTAATTAATGTTTCTGTTCTTCTTTTTTTTTTTTTTAATAATTAATGTAGATTATGCTGCAACATTGACCTGGTTAACAAGAATAAAAATTGCCATGGGAGCCGCACAATGTCTTGCCTTCCTACATGAAGAAGAAAAACCAGTCATATACAGAGATTTCAAAGCTTCAAACATTTTACTAGACTCGGTATTTAACCAAATTTCTCTTATTATTATCTTCAAAAGATTACAATCTATGATAATTAACCTTCCTTTTTGTGGGTTCTTTTTCAGGATTACAATGCTAAGCTCTCCGATTTCGGATTAGCAACAGATGGTCCACAAGGAGATGATTCACACATCACGACCTGTGTTATGGGCACAGAAGGCTACGCAGCTCCAGAATACATCAAAACTGGTAATAATAGGTTAAAAAAACTCTTAGATCATAATAGGATTAGTTTTACCATTATTTTTTCTCGTCCTCTAAATCTGAATGATCACTGGATCCAGGTCACTTGACAACGATGTGCGATGTGTATGGCTTTGGAGTCGTGCTATTAGAGTTGCTAACAGGCAGGAGATCAGTCGACAAAACTCGTCCGAGAAGAGAGAAAGATTTGGTGGAATGGGCAAGGCCATTGCTGAAAGATTACAGTAAACTTGACCAAATAATAGACTCGAGACTTGAAGGTCAGTACTCGACCGAAGGGGCTAAAAAGTTGGCTGCATTGGCTTACCAATGCCTGAGCCATAACCCTAAGTCTCGACCCACAATGAGCACAGTGGTCGATAGCCTAGAACCACTCCTGAAATTGAACGATATTCCAATGGGACCATTTGTTTATACCGTACTTGGAAATGATCGTGGAAGAAAATGTTGTGGGGAAAAGAATGGAAAAGGAACTGATGAAAATGAAAAAATGGGACATAAAGGTGGAGAAAAGGAGGTGAAAAGGGAAGAAAAGGGCCAGCACCGGAACCGAAAAGGCTGGCGACATCGACGTCGGATTAGGGTTTCTAGATCTAGAGCTCTATATTCTGATACCGATTTGTACAAAGCTCTTGGTACAAATTTGTACTCTCCCAGGATGGGGCCAAGGGAGAAAAGGGACATAGTTTTGAATTTGTAAATACAGAGTACATTTTGTTGTGATTATTGCAGTTTAATTTCTTCCCTATTAGGAGAAGATACTATGGCTATTAAAATAGTTTCAGCATAGCCTGAATTTGTGAGACTTTAATTCTAGAAAATGAATCAGTTGGCACTAATTTTCTTACCCACATTTTGTTGAATTTTTTAATACTCAACCAAAAGGTTTTTTTGGTTGGATTCGCTCTTAATCTAATTTATATACATTAAATTTAAGATTAAATATTTTAATGTATTTAACTCGGTTTCTATAAGCTATAATAATTGTTCTTGCTATAGAAGAGGACCCAGTTTCCAACTTACGTACATCATCCTGGGATTTCGTAAAAAGGAGATTTGACGAATGACAAAGAATCATGCTGAACCATTTTTGGGTAGTGCCAATCTACCTAAAACTTCTGTTAAAAATTAATATTTATGCCAATAGGATTCTTTATTTTCTTAATTCCATTACTTCTTCTCATTCTAAGTTTCCATTTGGTTAATTTCTTCAATGAAAGAACTTTCAAGAGTCAATATTCTATAAACAGGGAAACTGTTGTTGTCGTTCAAAGTTCCAACCACTGCAAAAAGGGAAACAGACTCACTTTTTAGAAGGTATTTTCCACGGATTGCAACAAATTCTATCCAACGAAGTAGAATGAATACTTTTACTCTTTGGTCCCTTCACAGACCCCAAATCCAAAGCGTCAGCCGAATAAAGGGAGCTCTCTTCATGGGTTGCATTTTTCTCCATTTGTGAACCCCGAAACTTCTCCTATTTGAAGTAAGTCCATTTGGTAGACCCAGAAATACGAGTCTTTGGAATTTTAACGGGGGAAATATGTAGAGATTGATTTTTACAAGCACAAAGACTAATTAAGGCCCAGTTTGGGATTATTGTGTTGCTTCCATACTTCTTAAATACATAACATAATACAACAAATATGTACTATTTTGTGGAGATGATGTTCTAAAAAGCATACGACTAAATTGAAATAATCCATTATTAATGTTAAAATAAACGTTTATCGGATGTAAATAGCTGGATTATTATGCAGTATTCACGTTGGGAATTGGAAAGCTAGATTATGATTCAGGTTAAGCCTGCAACTTGGGCAGTAAACTATTCGGTGAAGCTGTACGAGTCTTATGTGGGGAATTTTTCTTCTTTAAATCACGGCTCTGAAAGATTTGGTATCAGATATTCAACATTTTTCTTGGCAATTGTAATGTGGAAATGGAATTAAGATTTGAAGACTACCCACACGTGCCACAACCATATTGCAATGAGAAAGCGGCAATTACATCAGGATGACAATGTAGATGATCTAAGTGTGAAATGTCTTTTGCTGCTGGCAGCATAAAATATTCAACCAATTAGAAATGGTATTACAGAAGCTGTCAAATCTATTGCATTCAATCTTTAGCACATCTACACATCCAGCATCGACAAAATCTCTAACCTCCAAAAAATGATAACTTTGAAACTTGAAAAGTAGTAATTAATAATGGTTTTTTACCTGGTTGATCAGGTCGAGAACTCTCCACCTGATTGAGAATCCAGATCGAGGATTCATCAAGATCTGGATTGGATGTCATTGCTTCCTCTGAGCCTCATAGTCAAAAGGAAATGATGTTCAGAGTGTGATCTTGGATGGAAAAGCTGAAATTCAGCTACTCGGTATGGGTTAGATTTAATTTTTTTTTTTTTCTACTGGATTTCCTTGAGCAGGGTAAGCTCTTACAGTTATCACCATGTTGATCCTGGATCCAGTCTGTATGACAGTTGTCATCGTATGGAACAACCTCCCCATTGACAAATGGCTCTCCTACGAAAAAATACAAGTAGATTTAAGATAAAGTCGTGAACAAGATATAACTTACTCCATTTGAAGTAAACCTTTCAAGCACAGAAACTAAACCCATACGATATATGATGCTGTAATAATATGCAAGCTGGATTTGCAGCTTTACTTCCAATATTTAAGTAGAAAGAAACAAGAATGTCTTTTGTGTTACAATGGCAAATTACTCTTCCCGGCCAAATCATCAATTGCAACTCAGGAACGACATTGGTAACCCAGGAATGTTTTAAACAGAACTATCATAGTGGCAATTCAGGAAAACAAAAATTTGTTCAACCAAAAACATAATTTCTTTCAGCTTTTTCCTTAGTCAAGACACATTCATTATATTGGTGCATACTTTTCCAGCGGTTAAAAGCATAAAGCTAAATTATTGAATGATAGAGCCTTTGTGTTGAACAACCAAAGAAGAAAAGCCCACACTCTCCCCCAGCTTTCGCATGATAGCAGAGTACTGGGAAATGCAAACCAGAAGTCAACCCTCAGACGAAAATTGGCCAATCACCTTCATAAGATCATAATAATAATTATTCTGCATATACCTACAATTGCTCCTCCTTTTTAAGAAGAGGAAAAAGAGTGAAACATATATGCTTCTTCCTTCTTGCATACTAAATCAACAGAAATATCATTACATACTCAAACTTTTGTTTCCTACAAACATTGAACACATTCACTATTTCCAAAAAGATGTATTCAGCATTTTACTTAAATTACACGTTGATTTCAAGCAACAACATCAATGATTTCAACTTGTCCAACATTCATTTTGCCATCATGGATTATCAAAAGAACGACTTTTTTGGAAAAAATCTTAATATCAATCAACCAAAAACACTAGGCAAGGAGTTAGCATAACATTAATGTGGTATCAAAAACTATTCAATCCTATTCTCTCTTATTCATTCCAATTTTTGGTTACACAAGTTCCCATTACCATTGAAAAAATGGAACTATAATCCAATCCATCAAAATTCATGCATCAGACTTTATCAGGATCTTAAATTTACCTACCCAAAATCATACTTAATATATGATGTCTCTAACAATTTTGTAAATGCTTTGATCAATCAATACTGAAAAATGACAGTAAATCAATCAACAGTACCTCCATAGCCACTTTCCCCATGACACAAATAAGAATCTGGTAGAACCCATTTCACATTTGGTAAAGCTGCAAACCATAGCAATTTTATCAACCTCTAAAAATGAATAGGAAAAAAGTTAAAAGCAGAAAACAAAAAATCAAACCAAAAGAGTGAAAAAGAGAATAGAAAATTACATCTGATTTTATAAGTCAAATCTTCTGAGACTTTGCAACCAAATGCATAGTAGTATTTAGTGGAAACCGAATACATTGATTTCTTCGCCTCCTCTTCACTGTATATACCACATTTAAAGAGCTCAAATCAGATAAACAAGCACAAAAAACAAGGAGGAGTCGAGAAATCTCGGCTGAGTCGAGAACTCCTCCACTTCTTCATCTTCATCTTCTTTGGTTTTCCGAAGAGTTGAGATTTTTACCTGCCCAGAGCCATAGCTAGGGTTTTGACATACCCGTTAACAATCTCATCCCGAAGTGGGTACTCCTTCGGAGCCTCCATAACCACGAGCCAGTGCTCATAGTCACATCCCTCTAGCAAACTCGGTAACCGAGTCAGCTGAGTCACCCCCGTTTCGGAACAGAAGAAACGGGACGGAGAAGACGAAAAAGGAAACTGACGGCGGCACAGAACAGCCGTTAGATTTAACGGGCTCCATATTATGCTCCGTAGCATCGTCGTTTCAATTGCAAAGTTCTCATTTTTCCTTCGTAGATTATGATGACGATGACGTGGAAGACAAAGGAGGAAAAATTTCGTGGATTGCATGTACATGAACAATGATGAAGTGCTTCAAATGATACGGTGCCGTATTATCATATTACTCATTAGTCTGATTAAAATTTCAAGTTCGTGACCATATTATATAATGGAGTACTAGTAAAATTCCCATATAAAAGCACTTTATTCAAAACATTACATGAAAAGGCCAGTTAATTAATTAATTATCACGAACCCATGATTAATTAATTAACTAATTAATCACAGATTGTACAGATGGGGTGGAAGCCTGGGTTGAACCACAGCTTCAAGCGGGAATTTTTTTGGAGTTGAGAGTCCAAAGATTTCCTCCATGTTCAGCTCTTCTTTGCTCATATTTTCAGGCAATTTCCATGAAAATCCTTGCAGAAGATTAGCCAAGCTAGCTTGAATCACCTTCAACCCTAAGCTGTACCCTGGACACATTCTTCTCCCTGCTCCAAATGGAAGCAACTCGTAATCATGTCCCTTGACATCAATAGATTTTCCAAGAAATCTCTCCGGAGAAAATTCATTAGGATTTTCCCATAATTCAGGATCCCTTCCTATCGTCCATACATTAACCAGAACTCGAGTTCCTTCAAGAATGTCGTAGCCAGCAATTTTGCAGTCCTTTCTTGCCATTCTAGGCACAAGCATTGGTGCTACAGGATGCAGACGCATTGTTTCTTTTACAATGGAGTCGATGAAGGGGAGATTAACAATGTCTTTCTCTTCAACCCAGCGATTTTTTCCAATTACTCTATCTAGTTCTTCTGTTGCTTTGTTGAAAATTTCAGGTTTTTTTAAGAGTTCGGAAATGGCCCATTCTACTGTCACTGCTGAACTCTCAGTCCCACCAGCTATGAGGTCCTGCAGTGCAATCAATCAAGTCTAATGAATAGATAAACATGATCATTTTAGCGTTCCCATAAATACGGAAGTCATGACGACATGGTTGCATATGGAGCCCATTGACAAATTGAATTATTGCCAACAAACAAACAAAAAATGATAGATCCATGCTCTAGATGCATTGCTGAACCGTCAATGAAATGCATAATGTGGGCCAAATGATTTGATGTTTACAATTGATAAGTTAATAATAAAAAAGTTGACTGACTTCATTGCTTCAATAATTATTGTTAATTCGCATTTAATTTTTCAAATGTAAGCTTTTGTGTACAGAGGAGGCCCCGTATATCAGATAGAAATCTTATAATAACTTCCACGAAATGGGATAGGGTTGAGATCATTTTTATAATATTTAATTCTACGTAGTATGATTTAATATCTAACAGATGTTTGAGTTTCTAGTTGTCGGTATATAAGAATTTGCAATCAAAGTTGCGTGTTTATGACTGCCAGAATTTCCTGAAATCAAAATTAAGTTGTTGCTCTATTGAACTACTTTAGAAAGTCGCTTAGAAAACGATGGGTTATAACAGACAAAAAAGCAGCGGCTCCCAAGGAAGAGCCCTCTTTCTAGGAAGGCATCAGTTTCTTGTTGACCTAACATACCTTCAATTATGTGAAAATCCTGTTCTTCAATTCCTACAGCATTCTAACAAATCAATGACGTTGTAGTTAATTTACCTGAGTAAAAGCTTTAACTCCATGTCTTTCCAGCTTTACTTCAAGGGTAGGATCATCAGCAAGCTGCAAAAGAACATCCACCATATCTTTCGCAACATAATTTTCCACCCCTTTTCTTCTAGTGTTGTGTTCATCCAACACATGCTCCAAAAAACTGTCAAATTTCTTGGCCAAAGTTTTCATTCTCTTTATATAACCCTGCAAATCCAAAAACCCTAACCAGGGAATCGAATCCCCGATATCCAAAACCCCGTTAAGCAAGAACAACTCATCAAGCATTTCCTTAAATTCTTCAGGCGTCACAATCTCATTCTCGTGCTCGTCTGTGTATTTTTTCCCCAAAACCATGCGACTGATAACATTTAAACTCACATCCGAGAGATGATTCTTCAATGCAACAGGATTCCCAGATGATTTATACAAGTTTTTCAGAAGCCAGTTCATTTCTTCTACTCTTATATATTCGAATGATTCAAGGCGTTTAGCACTAAACAACTCCATCAAACACATTTTACGTGCTTGACGCCAGTAAGCGCCATAAGGAGACCATGTAATATCTGAATAATTGTAAGTTGTGTACTTCCCTGCAGCTGTTTTGGGCCGGGAAGCAAATATCACGTCGTTGGTTTTCAGAATGGCTTTCGCCATTTCGGCGGAAGAGCCCACAAGAACCGGGAACGCCCCGAATTTGAGATGCATAATAGGCCCATATTTTTGTGATAGGGCATGGATGGACTGGTGGGGAAGTGAACCAATAAGATTGAGGTTTCCGACAATCGGCCACGGTTTCGGTCCCGGAGGCAAGTTGAGTTTCTTGCGCCGGAGACGGAGAGAGAGGAGGATGAGAGCAAAGGTTGCCAACCATATGGCCAAGTATGGTGCCCAAGAAGATTGAATGAGCTCCATTATTATTGTTGAGAAATTTGCTACCCAGTGTTTGTGTTGTTTTATTGTTGTAGAATTTGGAATTGTAGTGGGGGCTATTTATAGTCGTGAATTACCATGAAAATTCTTTCAAGATTTCATTTTATTGAATTATACACATTATTTTAATTGCTTTATTCATACTATTGGTTGGTGGGGATATGCAGTGATATTTGTTTTTTAATGCTTTAATTGTTTAACAATTGTCTTTACCAACAGTATAAATTTCAGGGGACTTTCTTGAAAATTTTCTTGAAAATGAATATACTACAGGCAAGTATTTGCTATTTGGTCCATCTATGCATTTATTTTAGAAATTAAAAAGGAAATACATTTAATATATGAATTTGTGCAACACATGGAAGACCCATTTGATGAGGAGGATAAGTTATAGGATAGTAATGTTTTTCTAAAATTTAAGCTACTCCTAAGTTTGGGGCATGTAAAATAAGTTGGAATAAAAATTATGGGATGCATACAATTTATATTGAGCTCAATCTTTAATAAAGCAAAGATAATTTTTATCCCATCAGAATTTTAGGATAAGATTCTTTTTCTCCTTATAACTTTATTAATTAATTAATTATTTTATTAATTTAAATTTGTAAAAATTTAAATTTAAAGGAATAATATTTATTTTTAAGAAAACAGAAATCTACCTACGTATAGGGGTGAACATTAATTGCTAAGGTTCTAGTTGGTCGTTATACACGAGAAAGAATATTAAAATTTAAATACTATATTCTAACTCTTAATTTTAAAATTAAATTCTCATGTCACCAAAAATAATAAATATATGAGTTTGTTAAGGTCAAAAATTGGATTTAAAAACCAGAAAACTTTTGAAAATTACCAAGAAATTAATGAGAAACATGCACTTAAATTGTTTAAACCTACATGACATTTTCTTTAGGTGATTTCCACAGTCTCTTGACTTAAAAACTTAAATCTTTAATGTCAAAAAAAAAAAAAAGAAAAAAAAGAAAAGAAAAGAAAAGAAAAGAAAATTCTATGAAATTGTTAAAGATCAAAATTTAGAATTGAAAATCATAGAACTTGCGGTAAATTTCCAAGAGATTAATGAGAAACATGTATATATTATTCAAGTTAATATCGCCTTTTCTTTATCCGGTATCTAATTTTCTAAGGCATTTGGAAGCTGCCTGTTTGATTTCTTTATACCTATGTGGCAGACAATTTGTGTAACAAATGTATGTTTGTTTGTTTGTTAAGAAAGTCAAGGAAAATGAAAGGTAAAGAAGTGGGCAATTTCTGTTATAGTATGCGTTTAATTTCTTGGTAAGTGGGAAAAGTAGTGGGAATGCATCAAATAACAGTACTCTCAATTCATGTACTAGCTTCCTTTCACATTTCATCTAACTTTCCTAGAAACAATTGTTGAAAGTAGGAATAAAAATTCATTGATCAGTTCAAATTGACTTGAGTCAATGCAGTCACCGGTGGCTCAATGTGATTGAGTTGTATCATTTCACTTAGAAGATTGAACAAAAGAATCATATGATTCATGAAATCTAAATAAAATATTTAAACTTGTGTAAGTGGAGTTCATACCAAAGTGACAAATTAATATATAAAATATAGTATAATTGTTTATGAATATTTGAATTAAGTGCAAGGATCGTTTTGTTTTTGTGTGTTTTTTTAATAGAATCTATGATTGGGGCGGCTAAAACTTTAGTGGATTTAGGTAAAATTGTTTAAATAGGGATGACAATTAAATATATTTAACGACACAAATAACATAAAATTTAAAATATGTCGCATAAAGATTGAAATATTTAATTTTAAAATTTTAAAAATTGGCACTCCAAATTTAATTTCACAACTATAATTAAAAAAAGAGAATTATAAATACCCTTATAATTTTATTAAATAATAATTATTTTTATATTATATTTTGTAATAAAATTTTTCTTGATATTTAAATGTTGTAACAAATACTCTTATCAAATTAATTTTTTTATAGTATAATGATTATTATGCCCCTAATTTTTGTAAAATTATAAAAATTAAAAAATATAAATATAATTTATAAATTTCTTATGTTTTTCAAAATTTAAATTTTATGTATTTTATATAATTTTTTAATAGTAATTTATGTAATTTATATATTTTTTTAATTTTTATAAAGTTGAAAGTATAATAATTATTATACAATAAGTGAGATAAAAAAATTAAAGAAATTAATTTGATGAGAGATATTTATTATAATCGCAAAATATAAATTAAGAATAGTTATTATTTAATAAAAATATTTGAAAATATTTGTCATTTTTCTGTTAAAAAAAAATAAACAATTCATTCTTTTGGTGCTTGTTAAAATATCTCCATCGATAGTCAAAATGACTATTTTTAGGATTGCTTTGATATTTTCATTACAAAGTGGAGGAGCATCATTCTTTTGGTGTTTGTTAAAATATCTCCATCGACAGTCAAAATGACTATTTTTAGGATTGCTTTGATATTTTCATTACAAAGTGGAGAAGCAAAGGGCCATAACACGTGTGAAGCTTTTCCACGATCAAATGAGAGAGAGAGAGAGAGAGAGTCAAAAAGACTTTAAAAACTAAAAAAAATTCGAATTGGTTTAGAAAAATTAAAAGGACTTTGCATGGAACACATGGATTAGACTAATGGAAAAATAGTAGGTGGGGAAAAAAAAAATAAATAAGAGAAATAGTATTTCATTGACTTAAATAATAGAATTAAAGTAATATTTCTATTTATGCAAAAAATTGAATAATAATAATAATAATTTAAATTACATAAATATAGGATTAATCCATAATTATTTGTTTGATTTATGACAATATTAACATCTTAATTATTTATACAAAATTAATCTCATATCTTAGTTATTATTGTGAAAATTGAGAAATATTTTTTAAATTTGATTTTTGTCTTTATCATATGGTGCATTAAAATATATATCATACATCTTACTTTCAAATACAAATATGTATAAATGGATAGATAGATAGATATAGAAGAATATATTTTTTTAATGGAGATATCCTCATTTGTTAAAGTAATTGACACATATAATTTCATTGCCCTTTATGAAATCACATTAATGATATTAGTTGAAAATGTACCCTTTATCAAAAAAATAAATAAAATATAAATTATTATATTAATTCAATTATTATTATCAAGATATCTTCCTTTTAATAAAGTTAATAAATAAGCATGCTCTCTTTGAAGGAAAATTCTCTTTTTCTATTTATCTATAGATAATGCTTTTATTTATTTAAAATTGAATTGAGTTTGAACTTTCAATAAATATTAGTTAAATGTTTTTAATTTATATGTATTTTAATATATGTTTAATGAATAATTTTAATAATAAAAATTTTAAATGTATATTTTGGACCGGACTTTATGCATAATCCCGGTCTGTGAGAGAAAGATGGAGAATCGATAGCAGCTAAAGTTCAAAGGTAATAAAGATGAAGGAGCAGGTTGTCTTTAAGTTAGAAACATTTGATTGATTGATGAAAAAGATATACATTTTTAACAACTCAATCTAGTTTGATAATCTAATTCATTACCAATTGGGAGGGAATTACAAGGTTACGTTTCATAAATCCTGGATATATATGACAAAAATTTTAATTATATTCTATCTTTTAGTGTTACATTTATAAAAGGAATGATGAAATGTAACGAGAAATTGGAGAAAGTGTCTTGGACTCCCTTGAAGTTGACCTAATTTTCCATCATCCCTCATATTCGTCTCTGTATTTTAATTTTCTTTCTTCTTGTGGTGAAAAGGTTCGCAGGAATTGAAATCAATTAGTCTACACGGAATTGGTAATTGTCAACAAGCCCACTTGGTAGTGTGTAAGAAATAATTTGTGCTTGATATATATTGGCTAGCTTTGATCATTAAACTTTTTTGAATTTGTCCTTCTTAATTTGCTACTGAGCCAAGAGGAACCGAATTACATCAAACAAAAATGATGACAAAATTAGGTCGATAAATAACTCTTATCATTAAATTGTTTTGGGTTTACGATTCTTAATTTGTTATTAAATTGAATTGAACCGAACCGAACCGAACGAAACCAAATGAAAATGATAGTAAAAGTTATGTCGAAAGGAGTTTCAACACGACAGGTGAAGCAAAATTCACACCTTTATAAGAACAGCAAAAATAATAATATTAACAGTAGCAAATTATTATTGTTGTAGTTATTGTTGTTGTTGTTG
>JAWDEX010000011.1:644864-661781 GCA_035221805.1 Trichilia hirta | reverse complement strand
ATATAAAATAAAAATATTTTAAATTTAATTTTTAAAAATTAAATTATAATTTTTTTTTAGTACAAAGTGTTATAAATAAAAAAATAATTTATAATTTTATATTTAGATTTATATTAGATAAATTCTTTTTGAAAAGTGCTTATAGATATAAAATATAAAATTATAAATTAAATTTTTTATAATATAAAGTATTATACTTGTTAAATAATTTAAATAAAATAATTAAATTATTTTTATTTATTTTTTAAAAGTAAAAATAAATAAAATTTATAAATTTAAATTATAAAATAAAAGTAAATTTAAAAACTTTACATGAAATAAAAATAATTATATTTAATTTTTTAAAAATTAATTAAAAATTTTTCTTGTATAAAATATTATAAATTAAAGTCTTAAAATTATAAATTAAATTTAAAATATTTTTTTAGAAAAGTTAGTTATTTTACTTTAGAGATTTATGTAATAAAAGTTAGGAACTTATATGATAATAATTAGAGATTTATATAATAAAAATATGTATTTTTGTCTTTAATAAATTTGTCACTTTCTTAAACAATAGAAGAGTGTTTATTATAAATATTATGATAAAAAGATAATTAATATTTTAAAAAATTACGAAAGTATTTATCAAAATTTTTTTGATAAAAAATAAATATAATTTTAAAAATTTATAAGAAAGTATTTGTAATTCTTTCTTGTTTAAAAATTAGTAGTATTGAAGAAGCTACTTAACGACCATGAAAAATATCTCAAGAGCTTTATTTTATTTTTTATTGAATTATATACAGTATTTTAATTAGCGTTATTCATGCTTTTATTTGGTGGGGGATATGTAGTGATATCAGTTTTTTAATGCTTTAATTATTTAGTGGTTTTGTTACCAAAAGTGAGTATAAATTTCAGGGCAGTGGTCCAAAACTTTCTTGCAAATTCCTTGAAAATGAATGGTAAAGATCAAGTGTGCATTTATTTTAGAAATTTAAGAAAAATCATTCTAATACTTATTTTATCAGTAAATACATTTAAGTTTTCAAGTTTTTATTTGTATTTTGAGTTTGGGCATCAAATGCAGGCCATTTGGTAACGGCACAAATACTGCTGCGAATGAGGCCCAAGGAGCTTTAATTTTTATGCAAAATCTTTTAAACATATTTTTAAAAAATTAATTTCACTTATGTATTGTGATAAAAAAATTTTCATTTCAACTAATAATTAGAACAAATAACGTAGCATATTACTAATTATCATGTATAAGACAAATATAATATTTTGTGATATATCATCTATACCAAAGTTTTCATTTTAAAATTTATGTCAAATGAGGTGATATATATTTATTAAATAGTAAATTTTTATAATTTTTAATGAGTGCTATTTTTACATTAAAAATTATATGTTACCAAATATAGTAACCTTAACTAATACTCTAAGAGCAGTATTTAGCAAAACCTTAAAAAAAATTTTGTCACATTGACTCTAATTGTGAGCAAGCACAAACCCAATAGTGTGTTATGTTATGTTGAGTGGTCTTAGGTTATATAATACGCTGCAACATTATTCTTAATTTGTTTTTTATTTATAAACTCAATATCACAGACAATTCTAAGGTTAAAGTATCCTCAACAATATTACACTTACCTCTATCTAGATAGATACAAAAATATTTAAATATGTGATCATGCCCACTATTGAAATGCACTACAAGACATCTGATAATTTAATTATACACCTAAGTTTGATCAAACATGAGCATAGGATTTCTCTATAGGCTCATATTGATACACTATTTGGAACACCTCTACATGTTACACCAGGACCTGAACTAGGTGCAAGTAACTCGTAGGGTAAAACTCCGGCACCGCACCGGTTCCTCCGCCTTGTATCGCTGTTCCTCTTCTCAATCTCGTCTTCTATCCGTTTGATTTCCAATGCAAATTCAAAAAATGCCTCGGTTATCTTGCTATCGCCGGACCAAACCCCTGGTTGTTGCCGTTCGCCGAGATACTCCTCATCCGGGGAGTGTGTAGACAATGTGTCTACCACGGCCATGTATTTTGTTGCTTGTAATAAACTTGGCAAAGCTAGTAGGAAATATTTTTGGGGGTCAGCTAAGAAATTTGCATACTCAGGGTCATTTTCTTCAGGGATTAATCTTCTCATTAATGGTGGGCGATTTGGGACATATCCACCATATGGGTATTGTCCAAAATTAAGTGCCGCATGTTGTGCGGATGCAAGCCAGATGATGGTGGTGAGGATGGAGACTAGATCGTCACCATCGTTTAATTCGGGCCACCAATTTTCTTGTCTAAGATCAGCATGGCCCACGTTGACGGATTCCGAGTACCATGATTGTAGCTCAACATCATTACGAATTTGGCTTGAATTTGGGTAGTAATTGTTCACATATGTGCGCACCCAATTCTCAATTGCTGACCAGATTAGCAGCCCATCCGTAGCGTATGGGTAATCTTCAATGAGCAGCTTCAAACCATGTGGCTGTGTTGGGTCGGGAATTGCCATACCCCTACATAATGAAAAGACAATTAGATTTTACTCAATATTTTCATACACCAATTTAAGCAAACACAAGAAAGTGTCAATGAAAGAATGTAGAATCCCATTGCAACTTCAGTCACTTTCTTTTCCTGGAAAATTTTTCATTGATTGGAAAGAAATCAAAAAAAGACGGAAAGTTCATATCAATAGAGAATACTGATTAAGTTACTTGAATGTACCTGCGAATGAGATCAGCTGGGAGGCTTTCCTTGTCGAAACGCCAGAAGTTTCTATAGGCGTTGGCGCTGATCTCCATGCAGTAGCGGCCAGGAGTGAAGCAAGACTCGATTACACCATCGGCATTGATCAAATTTTGCCTAGCTTGAGCATTGATTTCCATTGTGTACCTCATGTGTGGATCCAAAAGCTTATAAATTGGATGCATTGCACTCAATTGTCTATGCGCTGCTAGAATAAATGGCTCCGTGCATGCATGTGTTCGTAACCTATAAAATCACCCCATCATTTCAATAAATTAGTGGACAACAAAAGTTAAAGAAAATGAAAACGAAGAACTAATGGATTGCATTTGCTTACCAATGGTTAACAAGTTGGTGCACCCCGGCATCGTTAGAGCAAACATGAGCCTTGGCAAGCTGCCAGATCCAGTTTCCGGAGGCATCGGACGGAGGTGTTATGACACGCTTCGACCGGGATCTCGGTCCGCATGGCGGGAGGCTGAGCTCGATGGCGATCGGCTTGAGAGTTCCCAAAGGTGTCAGGAAAAATATGGTGCGAGTTGCATATGATTTTCTACCATCAAGTGCATTTAGTTTGTCAAGAAATGGTTGGTAAATGTCATGGTAATCCACTATATACAACTTGTTTTCCTCCAGGGCCTGTAATAATTTAAAATCCCCTTGTTAGAAATTTCTACGAACTATATATTAAAATATCAGAGCAGCAAACGATTCTGAACAGAAGACTGTAATAATTACCTGTTGAACAGTCATGCCTTTGAGTTGGCCAATTATGTGTTCTTCTTTCAATGCAGATTCCTGTGGACCGTAGATCTCAGGATCAAGTTTGCTTACAGGAGGAAAAACCTGA
This sequence comes from Trichilia hirta, assembly GCA_035221805.1. Classification (NCBI taxonomy): domain Eukaryota; kingdom Viridiplantae; phylum Streptophyta; class Magnoliopsida; order Sapindales; family Meliaceae; genus Trichilia; species Trichilia hirta. Next base: position 658,172 of record JAWDEX010000011.1, on the reverse strand, counting down.
AGTCTTTCGATGGTGACAGGGTTAACTCCAGCTAAAACCTGACGAGCAAATTCGTCGTCTCGCAACCAAGCAAATCTGTCCTCTGCAAATATGAATCACATGTAAAATTAGCAAAAATATAGTCTTAATTAGCTCTGCATTTAATTAATAATTTCTAATTCCACCATCTAAAAAGATAAAAATTAAAAAATGGTTCTATGCGCACATATTAAATAAGGAAAATCAGAAAGCACTTTTCAAAGAAAAAATTAAAGCAGGACTGGATTCTAGCTACTAGCTATCGTGGTTTGGCAACAAATAGCAATCCATAAAAGGGCACAGAGGCGGGTCATTTTTTCAGTTTTCTCTCTTGGCTACTGGTCTGCCACTAGCAACATGGCGGCAACATTCTCCACATTATGATTTCTATGATTTTGACAACCAAATTGGCTTGTGACAAATGAATTGTTTATTGTGTGACACAAAAATATTTTTTAGTGATTAATATCATAGACTATATTACATTGGTCAGATTCAATTAACTTTTGTTCAAAAAGTTATAATCTAAAAGTAGGTAGGCGAGCATTTAATTACTTTCAAAAATTATCTTAACGATAAAATTGTGTGCATGATCACATCATAATCTAACTTTAAAAATTTTAGTTGTTTTAAATTAAGTACATGTGTACTGTTTTAAAATAAAAAAAATATTATCTAATTTTAAAGTATTATTTAGAAAAAATAACCTATTTTTATAAAATGCGAACAACTGCATTCGATAATTTTTTTGTATCAACATGTATCTTTTAAAATAATTTTTAAGGGCGATGATGGAGCACTTACTTGAAAGAATCTTGGGTGTATCATATCTTAATAGCCCTTGGCTTGATTCTTGAATTCTGCTAACAAATTTAGGCAATGGGAGTTTCTTCAGGATTCCATTCTGTAACCCTAAATTCAGCAGAAGTCCTTCACTGTAGAGACTGTCAATGTCCGAGAAGCCTTTAAAATCATGATTTACAGCAGAAATGCTTGCTTTCAATGATGGGATTAAGTTGTGAAGCACAGCTTTAAGCCTTCCAGCTGAAAATGTATCCATTTTTGACTCCTCAAATTGTTCATCTCTTGGTACATACATTGGCAATGGTTTCTCTACACGGCTCTCTGCATGCATATCTGCGACAATGTATAAACTTTTATACTACTGTAAAATCACCAGGTTGAGATCTTAGAAGCGTACGTATAAACTTTATTAAATAAATGTACATTAAAATTTTATTAGATGAGCAAACATATACATGACATTTACCTGTGTCGGTTGGAGCACGACCAGTACGACACCGTCTAGGATAAGGTCTTTGTTCACCGCCAAGAATTGGCCTAGTGAATTCATTTCCTTTATCTGGGTTTCCCAGATCATTGTACACATCAAAGTCATAAATTCTATCTGATAATTTTCTAACTCCTTTTCCATCACCTCTGAGGTCTTTAAGCTCTTTCTCCCTTAGTGCTCTAAGCCCAGCAGGAGTTTCACTTGGTAAATATGGCTGCTCAAATTCAGATACCATAAAACAAAGTTAACGTCAAATAGAAAAGAAAATTAAAGAGATTAATAATATATTATTCTCCTGTATTTCTTTTCCTCATTTTGTTTGAACATTCAACAAGGCTAGCTTGTTGCTTAACCACTCCTCTGAATGGTTCAACTTCTTTGTCCTTGAAAAATTTCAAAAGCTAAACTAAAAGGCTTTGACTTTTACTTAAACCTATCAGAGTCGGTTGAACAAATTGGTACAAATCTAACTGGCAATCAAATATTGTCAAAGAAGTCATAGTCTTTGACAACAACAAATAATCAAACTATGTCCAAATATTTTTTTTAAAAAAAGAGTCATTGATGGTTAATTATTACCTGATTAGTGAAGAAAATCCTTTTTCCAGGATGATCTCTGCTGGATTGAACCCATGAATTGCAATGAAAATGAACAGGACCACAAGCAAAACCTTCAATTATGATTGTCTCCAGGAAGAATTCCTTTTGATGTTTATTGGTTACTGTGATTGCACCTGGCACACCAAAACTTGAGTCCAATGTAAAATTAGCAGTGTAATGAACTCTTTCAGCTTTGACACTCGATTTCTTTGACCAATCTTTCAGCACAGCTTCTCTGCTTTTCTTTGGACCCTTTGTTCCTTCAACATTAGCACAAACATCAATAAATATGGTAGAAACAACAGAATTTTCATTGTTTTTGTCAGAATTTTGATGATCCAAAGGAGGAAAGCTGAAATCTGATAAGGAAATCTTATTCTTTTGCATTAAAATTTAGCAATGAAAAAAAAATTTAGCTAGAAGGAGAAAAGGAAAGCAAAAGCACTTACTGGGATCAACTTCTGTGCTGATAAGTTGTAAAACAACATTTCTGCCAATTTTGTCTGTGAAAGCATCTAAATGATTAACAATCATTTCTTTTAAATCTTCCTTGTTGTTCTTCCTCACAGTCAACACGGCTCTCACTTTAAACTTCTCTACTTTTTCAGAAGACACAGGAGCAGAAACAGAAGCTACTTTTACCAAATCTTCACTTATAGCTGCAACAACTCCTGCTGATTTCCTTAAATGTAATCTACTCTGTTGCAAAGGTACCAAACCTGGATTAATCAAGCAGTTTCTTCTCAGCTTGTTTTCAACAAAAGCACTTTTGGTTAAAAGCACTTTTGCTGATGATCTTTCAAATATAGAACAACCCATGATTTCTTTTGTAAATGCCATCTACTCTCTAACCTTCTTTCCCTTGAAATTCAGCAGAAGTTCAAGAAGAAGAAGCTGAAGCAAAAGGAAAACCGGAGATCCAGTTGTTGCTGCTTTTTCTGGTACACCCTCCCTCTATATATAGAAACAAAAACAGTTGTGTTTATTTTGTCCTCACCGACCACGCGTTTCAAATTTTGTCTTGTGAATCATTTGTTTTTAAATAAGTTTTTGTTTTGACTTTTCAATTTTGTTTCTGATGATTTCTTGAACATCTTTTTCTTTTCATTTCTCTTTATTTATTTGTTGAAACTGAGGATTTTCTGAGTCAAAACGAGTTTCCCTAGTTTTCAATTCCGAGTAACTTAAGAACGCGGTTACAAGAAATAGGAAAGAAAGGAAAGAGCAAGTTGTATTTATTTTGTTCAGAGGACATTAATTGTCCTTGCCTTGTACATTAATGTCATTCATGTCTCTTTCCATTGAATGGTTAAATGATATATTGCGAAGAATTATTACTGCCAATAATACAGCAAGGCGATATAAATTTTTATATAATCTGAATATATACTAATTGACTAATAAAATATGTAAAAATAATGCACCATACAAATGTATTAGCATCCTTTTTCTTATTTTTTGAGAAAACAAATAAACGTCAGATAAATTGATTTTTATTTTTGTTTTGTTAGCATATGGATGATAGACTAATAATAAATTTTATTTCACATGTCATTTCATCCTTTTTTTTTTTACTTTTAAGATCAGATATATGCAACCAAGATTAATAAAAGATCTTTTAGGTGTGAAATCTATATTTTTTGACAAATAATTTTTTGTATAAAAATTATTATTTATATTATAAAAAAATTTTAATATCTATACTAAAAAAAATTGTCACTAGTAATACATAGAATTAATTTATAATGATAGTTTTTTAACTTTTTTTAATATAATTTAAATAAATTTAGAAATTTCATAATTTACTGTGTCATATTTTTGAAATTTGTTAGATTTCTTTCTAAACCTTCTTAAAAATCTTTTATAGAATGCAAAAATTATGTTACTTATATAATATGTCTATCCTCACTCTATAATGCAAAGAAAGTGAGAAAATTTTATTCATATTGATATCAATATTAAATTTCATTATGTATTGAGACGTTATGTGTTTGAAAAAGATTTAAGGAAAAAGTTATCGAATGGGTTAAAATCTTTGTGTGATATACAGGAGAAAGTGCTACAAAAGATCTTACAAATCTATGATGAATATGCCTTTGCATAAAATGAATGGATCAAACTAAGCAAAAAGAATTAGCGGGTGGAAATGAGCCACAAAAGCAAATTCATGCTGCTTTTCAATTGAGTCAATATTAACTTTCTTGTGGACCTCCTGAAAATAAAGAAATACATATATATATATATATATATATAATTCATCAAATTTGGGCAAACAGAGCCGATGCTAACGAAGGTGCCAATGAGGCACAAAAGAAGAAGACTGCATATTGACTTTTCTCATATTTTTCATGAAGATAGTAAAATAGTTGACGAGCTCATTAACTTAGGCCGTGTTTTTTATTCATTAAATTAGTGGTCTGATTCTCCTAATGGCAGTAGGTGTCAATTAACTCAGGATAGACTTGAGCATCCTTATTATAGATTTTATTAATGTTTTGCTCTACTGCATTTGGTGTGCGGTTGGTATGTCTCCACATTTTTATTTTTTTTTTGTTTAATTTGATTCCTTCTTATAAGGTTTATTTTTTTAAAAAAATAAACTCATACTCCCACATTTAATTCATCATTTAAAACAGTTTTTAAATTTAACAATACAATTTAAAAATATTCTTATTATTTTTAGTATTCAAAAATAGATTTTATATAATATCTAAGACAATTCTTAAACTTAAATAATGAGTTCAACATAGATATGAACTACTCCATAAATGACAGTTTACCGTTTTTCAAATTTGTACTAAACTAATAAAATTTCTTCAATTGTTTTTTGTATCCTTAATTTTCAAAATAAAAAAAATTGTATTTAAATTTTAAATCAAACGAATTAATATATTGATTTGTGTCTTGTCTCTATATTGATCTCATTATATTCGCATTATAAGTAAGATAACCCTTTTAAATTTGATTCATCTCCATAGATAGTAACTTTATTTCAATCAAATCAAATCAAATAAAAATCTTTACAAATTTTACTCATTCCTTCCTCCTATCTTATCCTACTAAAAACCGCTTTCCCCATGTCCTAACCTACCAAAAGTTAGATGGTAAAAGAAGATTAATTTGATCAAACACATATCTATTAACTCAATTATTTAGTGGATAACAAAGCCATAATCACGTCAACACAATCTTCGGGAAACCTAATTAACCCTCAAACTAAATTCTTCAATCTTTGCCTAAAAAAGAAAACCAAAAAAATGAAAAAGCAAATTGAGATAAAGGTCGTGCTAAAATTCTTCTAAATTTTCTATATTTCATATCTTACGTTCCACCAGTTTGGCAGCTAAAGAAGTGCAAAGATATTTCCTTGTGTATTTCCTATAAAAGGGAATCATCATAGAATTATTATTTATGAGAGTTTTACTTAAATATACATAGAAGCCTTGAAAATGGTTTGAAACGATTCATTTTGGGGATTTTGAATTTTTGAAGACACAGGTAGTTTTGCAGCCATAAACTTAACTATCAAGTTTGGCAATATTAAAGTTAAATGTGAATTTTACAATTGAACTATGATAAAAATTAAAAAAGATGGTCGCATGAGATTCCTAGCTATGGGACCATATTACCATAAAATTATGTAATAGTTGATAGTTGATGTTGATATAAAGATTATGTAATAGTTGATAGTTGATGTTGATATAAAGATTAATGGCCCATTTATAACCGAAAAAGTAAAAAAGAAAAAAAATTTAAGATTTTAAAGAGAGTTCTTTTCACATATTTTAAAATTCAGATCAATGTAAATTGAATGTTGATTAACACAAGTCCATGTTACTTTAACTAATTTAGTATTCTTTGAAAGTAGTATTAAAAATACAAATTTTTTGTATAAACTATCTATGCAAATTAATGTGAGATTAAACTTTGATTATCATCACATGTCTTATATTTATTGTAATAAGTAAAAATTTAAGAGAGTAAAAATAAATTAAAAGTATCGAATATGTGACAATTATATGTTACTGCCAGATTAATTTGTATAGGTAATTTGTAAAGAAAGACAAGTATCTCTATCATTGTTTGATTTTAAAATATGTAAACACTCACACTTGAGACATTGAATGATGTTTTAATTTGAATAACTTAACTTTTTCCGGTCAAATTAAGACTTATTCAACATAATATAAGAGTTCTATATGGTACCTAATTTTATATCATAATCATTTCAAAAATGGTCTTATTATAATCAATCTGAATTATAAACTAAAATATAAAGATGGGTGTATTATTAAAATTGAAAAACCATAATTGACTAGTTCATATCAAAAGAGTTATATATAAACTTTTTAAACATAACACATAAATTAAAAATTATAATAAAAAAATATAAAATTTTGAAAATTTTTTTGAAAACTCAAATAGATTGTATTATAACTAGGTCAATTATATAAATAATATAGTATACAATGTTTGAGTGTCATAGCTAGCAATTGACCATTTTAAAGTCCTATTGAAGTTTGAAATATTAACCAAAGAAAGACAAATAGACCCAATTATAAATTTTGAAAAGTATTTTTTCGTCCTAGTATAATATTATTATCTTTAGGTGTCAACTTAGAATTTATAATTAGGCATATTTTGGTCATTAATTGTGTGTAACACAACTTCTTAGGATTCATACGCGGATTGCGTTTCAACGTGTAATAGAATTTTATCACTTCTTAATATTATTATTTTATATTTCAATGAAATTATAACATATTTCAAATTTTATCAATCCTTATACATTTTACCATAATTTAATTATTATGCTACTTTAGCACATCGTTAATGTCGTATGACATAACCGAATTCTTTTGCTTAGTAGATATGTAAATTAAATATTGGAAAAGTATAAACGTGGTGTAACAAATGATATGAAGAATTTTTAATCTCTCGTATTGAATATCAATTGGCTTTCGGTTGAGAAACAAATTCTAGGAAGGGAAATAACTAGAAAATTAGGCATGATACGTAATGTTGATGATCACATGATCGTCAGAAGTATTATATCTATGATTAAGACCATATATCAAATTCAAACAATACCAAACTAAATTGCACCGTCCATCAACAATCAAAACTTGTGAATATTGTGAAACATTCAATGAAGTGTGTACCGATAAATAGGCATTTAGTAGTACATGACGGCGGAAGTCCCATTAAATCTTGTTGTAGGACAAACAACCGGCCTATGGTGAGGTCCCACGCTGATTGTAGGACCCAGTCAATCATTGTGGTCCCTAAACTTTTATGTTTCAACAAGTAAGGACATACTTTGTCCATATATATCAAATAAATCCTCAAATTTATTAAAGTAATTAAAATAATCTTAACATTTAGAATAATACTTAAAATAAAATTTTTTTTTTTTAGAAATTCATATGTACGAACTGAGATAGTTTGATAGTATTGGCTTCTATTTAGTCCATATTGTTTCTTCTTCTTCTTCTTCTTCTTCTTATTAATTGCATGAATTTTATATTTTTATGAACTATTACTACTATATCACATCAGTACGAACATATGAACTTGTAAAAAAGGATTGAACTTTTAACATTGCCCTAATTGTTAAGTCACACATTTTTATATTAGAGTAATGTGCATTAGTTGAAAAAATATTTGAGAAGTGCACTGTTACTTGTTATAATAATATATGTATGTAACAATTTTACACATTTAAAATCTTATCTAATTCTATGCATAAATTGAAATTGATTTTTGCTTTCCAGGTAGGTGTGGGGGAAAGTAAGAGGTCAGGTTAATTGGTTGAAGGATTTATATGATCAATAAATAAATCATATTATTATTTGCAAAAATATAGAAATTAGGGACTCATATATTATTACCCCTGTCTAGTTACCGTACAGCTTGCTTTTATTGAAACCATAATATTTGGAGGGAAAAAAATCAAAAATATCAATTCACACTTCCATATCAATCCATGCATAAATTTGGATCAACGTGTGAAAGTGGAATTGAATACTCAGTGGTTCAAATCTACTATTTTTTCTAAAGAAAATTACGAATTTGAAGCAGTTGATTCTGAATTACTAGCTACAAATTGTTTAAAATAAATTAATTTAGAATAAATTAAAAGTTCGCTAAATAGAAGGTTACTCTTGATACTCTAATTCAAGGACGACAAAAATAATGTTTTCACAAAGAGAAAGGCTAATAATAAAATAAAAATTTTATCTCCTCAATCTATCTTTTGTATTCGAAAACAACTAGAAGCCAAACAAAATGAGAGTAACACTTAAACAGATCATAAAAAAAAAAAGAGTGACACTTAAAAGAGATCATCAAAAAGCGAGCAACTCCTAAAACTAATAAAAATATAACAAGTGCCTTATTAAAAATAATATAATCTCTAACACTTTATTATAGTATAACATGTGATATGTATCAAAAGGCAAAGTAATTATTATAGTATAACATGTGATATGTATCAAAAGGCAAAGTAAAATTAAAGATAGTAATTCGAATAATTATGTTACATTCGTTTCATATTAATTAATTTAAATATCATTTATTTATTAATTATGTTAAAAATTTTTAATTCGAATATAATTAGTTTATTGATCATATTACTTATTTATTAAGTAAGTGGTATAATAAAATACGATTAGATCATTAAATCAATTTAATTTATTTAATTAATTAATATAAAATTTAATTAATTTAATTATTTAAATATAAATTAAAAATTAAAATATAAATAAATAAAATTATTATATTAAATAATTATTTATTTAACTATTTGTATTTTAATTATTTTTTAATCATATCGTAAATGAATAATAAATTAAAATTTAATATAATTATTAATTATATAATACAAATATAATTTAATTATTATTCGTATCAAAATTTAAAAATTTAAATTTATTTAATTATTTTAAATTTATATTAAATAATTGTATCGTAATTTAAATTAACACTCATAAGCAAAACAAGCCAACTTTAAATACCAAATGTTCACTTTAAATAATAATAGTATATATTTTTTTTATATAAAAATAGAAATATTAAGATATCTCGAACTAGTGAGATTTAAGTATACCCTTTACATATAAATGTATATTTTTCTCAGACAAAGGTACGAAATTTGTCATTTCATCACTTTTCCTTTATCTCTTCTCTTTTCTAATTAAATCTTTTCTCTCCATTTTCTTGAGAGAGCAAACTTTAGTAGCATCAAACTCTGCCATTTTTACTAACTTAAGCAATTAGAGTGGGCATGCTAAAAATATTTCGGTATTCATATCTAACTTTGGACCTTAGCTGCAAGAAAGAAAGAGGATGGGACTTGTGAACAATGCAATTGAAGCTTACGAATAATATTTTCTAGGTCCATGTCCAGGTATGTGAATAGTTTTTAGTGCACAATACTGTCCAAGCTTGTGAACAATATACTTTAGATTCATGTCTAGGCCTATGAATAGTATATGATAAACAGTATCATAAATAGTAATATAAATAGTATTTTCTTTCTCTCTGCAAACAGTGTTCCATCAGCTTTTAAATAATATTTTCACCTCCTGTAAAAAATATTCTCAAACTCTATTTATAATGACCCATCTGACGTACATATTAGTGTTCAATATCATGCCTATCACTACAAGAAAATTGAATTTTAGTAATAACACATGTTGTAGCTAAAAAAAAATATTGTCGTTGCTAAACATTTTAGTGATAATAAAATTATCGTCGCTAAGTTGTCGCTAAAGATCGGTCGTAAAAACACTTTGGCGACGATATTATATTATTATCGTAAATATATCTTTTAGCTACGATATATCGTCATCGCTGAAAATATATTTCGCGACGACACTAAATATATTTTCAGCAACGATATATTATCATCAACAAAAAATATATTTGTGATGATTTTATATCGTCGCTAAAGAGTTGTTAAGTATTGTCCTTGATTGTATCTCGCCATTTACAAATTGTCGCTAAAAATATAATTGGCGACGATATTTAGTCGTCACTAAAATTTGTCATCGCAAAAATATTATTTAGTGATAATTATTATCGTCGTTAAAAATAAAATTGAACGTCACTAAATCTTAATGGCAACAACATATTGTCATCGCTAAAAACAAATTTTTTGATCGCTAAATAATAATATTATTAAAAATTATTTTTCTTTTAAACATTATATTTAATTAATATATTTTCACTTTTTCTTTTAATATTTTATCAACTAATTTATAAAATTTAATTTTTCAATATGTTAATTCTAAATTAACAGTGTCATTTTTATTGTTACAAAATTTAATACATTACTTTTAATATTAATTAAATAATTAATAATTTATTCCTCATGAATTAATAAAACATATTAAACTAAAATTAAATAGTTCATAACATAATATAGAAATCAAATATCTCGCCTTACAAACTCCAAAATTCATCAAGTACTTAAAATGTACAACTATACACGTTTAATCTACCAAAAATGCATCATGATCATATTCATTTATGGAAGACATCTAACTATAGTACTTGAGAAACTTTATTTAATTTTGTGCATTGTCGATCACATACTTTACTCTGGCAAGGATGTCCATACTGCTTCTGCTTGTTGGTTCGGCTTACTCCCTATGCAATACCAAAAATATTAGTAAAAAAACTATTTAGACAAAGATACAATAATAACATAAAAATCTACAATCTTATATCATTAAAATCAAGACACACTACATCCCTCAACCTAAATATAAAAATTAAAACTAAATAACTAATAGTAAATAAAAGTAGCACTTGAATATATCTAGGAACCTAAAGATTAAAAATGGTGTAGTGCCAACTCTGCCAAGATAGATTGAAATCGATCCAAAGTAACTTTTTAAGACTGCAACTCATTTTTTGTACTAAGCTATTCCTCCTGAGTCGATTGCAAGTGAGATTGTGTTTCCTATAACTGAAGTCGAGAGGATTCTAACTCAGTTTGTAAGCTAGTGTTAACGAAAAAAGACCTATAATCCAGCTCACTTGCTTTTTAATGTCTAGCAGGCCCCCTAATATAGCGTGAGTCATTGTCAAATACTTGACGGGACATCTCCTTATCATTAATTGGCTGAGATCCCTCATCGAGCAAGAGTTATTGTATCTCTATCATTTTTTTCTAATTTCACATAAATTAAATTAAGAATGAAATCATTATTAAATTAACAAAATTGACTTTAAAATATATTTTACATATGATAAAATTTACTTACATGTGCTTGTTGTACATCTAAACTAATCCACCCATGCCTTTCATTATAATGTGTCACACAAAAGTAGTCTAGATTTGAACTTCACCAGAATCAATACTTTAATACAATATTAAATATTATGCTAAATATGATAATAATGAACAAATTATTTGACCAAATAAAATTTTGTTTCAATTAAAATTGACTAAAATTTAAATAAATCAACAACATGTAAACACTCTGTACGCTGAATATGAAATGATTTTGATCCACCCCAATGATTGAATGGGAGTTTACTCTTATTCTTAGCATTTTGAGCACACTTTTTCTGCAACACAAATATAAATAAGATGCTTTATGGCCACAACATGAGTACATCAAAAAAATAAATATACTCTACAAACAATTATTGTTGACTAAAATAATTAAATTCAATTTAAGTTTATACCTCAATATTTTTATTACCCCAAAGATCGCATAAATAATTCTAATCCTCTTGAGGGACATTTTTAGGGGGATGCCTTCGAGCTTCTTTAGGTGGATACTCCTTCTAAACCTTTCTCAATACTTTGCTATGATAATCACAATATTGTTTGCCCATAATACGATTCAAATATTTTAAAATGTGTGGTTGAGTTAGGTCTAAAATAAAAAATTAATGTATTAATAAATTTTAAAGAATTAGAAGTAAATGAATAAATGTTTATTCATATACAAATCATAATAACATAAGAATAGAAATCAATAGATAGCAAGAATATAAAAATTATTAAAAGGTGTCTAAACAGTTGGATTCTATCCTTTCATGGTATCTTAGAATAACTAGTCACCTGCTGTGGCGCTATTGTCTTTACAATTACACTATATTCGCTTACCAACTGACTACAATATAGTCCTTCTTGTTCGCCTGTTATTAGTGAGATGGTAATTGATATTGGGCCTTTTATCTTGACCAAATTTAAAGTTTTTAAATCTCTAGTAGGTCCATGAGTTGATGAAAGAGAACTTGTATAAAAGCGAATTAAAGGTAAGTAATATATATTTGGTCACATTCTTCAAATTAAAGGAAAAAAATTACCAAACATTGAACCTTACCTACATTACTACCATTATCTAAAGGCTGAGAATCCTGTTGTTGTGTTAGTGCACTCTAGGTTGAATCAGTTGACGTTAAAAATCTCTTTCGTAAACTTAAACCCATTTGCAAAATAAAAATAGAGTTTGATTCTTTATTATAAAATAAAAGTAGTGAGATATTATAGTAAGAGATAAATTAACAAACAAAATTAAGTTATAATTTTAATACTAACATGCACATTACCTTAATATATATTATCCAAAATAAATTGTCTAAAAAACAGAATCTATAAAATTAAAATTGCTTGCTAGTAGCTACAAGCATGCATATATAACTATATAGATATAATACCAACAAAAAGGCATGATAATTACATATGCTTGCGTATAAAAAATAAGGAAAGAAAGTTGAAGGAGCTAATGTGTACCAAGTCAATACATGTAGTATACGCACTACCTCAAGCATTAATTCATCAAGCAATTCTAAAAGTCATTTACTTATCTAACAAGTCTTTGAAAAATAGAATACCATACATAAAAGATACTTAGATAAAACATTCAAATCTTTTCATAAATGCAAATTTTAACATTTCAACATTTCAATAGGATATTCTAGTTTCAGATTCTTGCCATCATATAAACGAAACAACATTAAAAGGGCAGTGACATGACTAAATAAATACAAACTTATCAATATTCAAAATAATAATTTGAGTATAGTTTATTCCAAATTAGAATCAACTAAGTCTTTAATGTCTAAAAAATCTCATAGACTATCATTATCTCCTTGCATAAGTTCTTCCCCCAGCTGAACAATGTCTTCAATTCTCTGCACTTGTGAATATTTCTCATTTATTAAGTCAGGTTAAACATCATTTCTATTGAGTAGATATTCAGCAAGAATGTCTAGTGGAGCTAACGAAATACTATAATCTATTGAGTTACATGAAAAATGTTCCGTATTATCTTGACATGTATCATTATTAACTATTTGTTTAATTATCTCATGTTTCTCTTATTTGTCCCATATGCCTCTTTGGTACATTTCTTCCACTATTCTCCAATCAT
>JAWDEX010000011.1:630474-644764 GCA_035221805.1 Trichilia hirta | reverse complement strand
ATGCTTGCTTTCAATGATGGGATTAAGTTGTGAAGCACAGCTTTAAGCCTTCCAGCTGAAAATGTATCCATTTTTGATTCCTCAAATTGCTCATCTCTTGGCACATACATTGGTAATGGCTTCTCTACACGGCTCTCTGCATGCATATCTGCAATAACGTATAAGCTCTTATACTACTGTAAATCATCCGATTGAATCCACAAAAGTACATGTATAAATTTTATTAAATATATTTACATCAAAATTTTATTAGATGGACGTACATGTATAAGACATTTACCTGTGTCGGTAGGAGCGCGACCGGTGCGACACCGTCTAGGATAAGGTCTTTGTTCACCACCAAGAATTGGCCTTGTGAATTCATTTCCTTTATCTGGGTTTCCCAGATCATTGTACACATCAAAGTCATAAATTCTATCCGATAATTTTCTAACTCCTTTTCCATCACCTCTGAGGTCTTTCAGCTCTTTTTCCCTTAGTGCTCTAAGCCCAGCAGGAGTTTCACTTGGTAGATATGGCTGCTCAAACACAGATACCAGATAACAAAGTTAAAATATTAAATAGAAAAGACAATTAACTGCATTAATAATTATTGTTCTCTTTTATTTTCTTCATTCATTTTGTTTGAGCCTTCAATAAGGCAAGCTAGTTGCTTAATCTCTCCTCTGAATGGTTCAACTTCTTCGTCCTTGAAAAAATTCAAAAGCTGACCTACAAGGCCTCGACTTTTACTTAAACCTAAGTTAAGTCGGTTGAACAAACCGGAACAAGTCTAACTGGCAACCAAAAAGTCACGGTCATTGACAACAGTAAATAATGAAAAAAAAAAAAAAAAAAATCGTTGATGAGGAATTATTACCTGATTTGTGAAGAAAATCCTTTTTCCAGGATGATCTCTGCTGGATTGAACCCACGAATTGCAATGAAAATGAACAGGACCACAAGCAAAACCTTCAATTGTGACCGTCTCTAGGAAGAACTCCTTTTGGTGTTTATTGGTTACTGTGACTGCACCAGGCACACCAAAATTTGAGTCCACTGTAAAATCAGCTGTGTAATGAACTCTTTCAGCTTTAACATTCGATTTCTTTGACCAATCTTTCAGCACAGCTCCTCTGCTTTTCTTTGGACCCTTTGTTCCTTCAATATTAGCACAAACATCAATAAATACGGTAGAAAACAATAGAATTTTCGTTGTTTTTGTCAGAATTTTGATAACCCAAAAGAGGAAAGCTGAAATCTGCTAAGGTAATCTTATTCTTTTCTATCAAATTTTGCAAGGAAAAGCAAATTTAGCCAGAATAAGAAAAAGAAAGAAAAAACACTTACTGGGATCAACTTCTGTGCTGATAAGTTCTAAAACAACATTTCTGCCAATTTTTTCAGTGAAAGCATCTACATAATTAACAATCGTTTCTTTCAAATCTTCGTTGATGTTCTTCCTGACAGTCAACACAGCTCTCACCTGAAACTTCACTGCTTTTTCAGCAGACACAGGAGAAGAAACAGAAGCTGCTTTTACCAAATCGTCGCTTATAGCTGCAACAGCTCCTGTTGATTTCCTTAAATGTAATCTCCTCTGTTGCAAAGGTACGACGAAACCTGGATTAACCAAACAGTTTCTTCTCAGCTTGTTTTCAGCCAAAGAGCTTTGGTTTAAAAGCGCTTTGGATGATGATCTCTCAAATATAGAACAACCTATGATTTCTTTTGTAAGTGCCATCTACTCTAACGTTCTTTCCCTTGAAATTCAGCAGAAACAAAAGCTGAAGAGATCAGAGTTATTACTGATTTTTCTTATTTGTTGTATTATCATTGAGCTTACACCCTCCCTTTATATATAGAAATAGAAGCGTTTATTTTGTTCTCACCGTCCACACGTTTTTCAAAATTTATTTTGTGAATCATTTGTTTTTATATATATGATTTCTTACTTTTCAGTTTTGTTTTGCATGATTTCCTGAAACGTTTCTTTCTTTTCATTTGTTTTTACTTATTTATTTATTCATTTGTTGAAACTGAGGTATTTTCCTAGTCAAAACGAGTTTCCCTGGTTTTCAATTCCGAGTAAATAAAGAACGCGGTTAGAACAAATAGTAAAGGAATGAGAAAGTGGAATTTATTTTGTTGAAAGGACATGAATTATCCTTGTTTTGTACAATAATGGCAATCATGTCCCCTCGTATTGAATAGTCACATGATTTATTGCGAAGAATAAAAGACACAAATATATATATATATATATATATATTGTACGATTTATTTTTTTATTATTATAAGAATAATACGGAAGTGTTATTATACCTTTAATTTTTTTAAAAAAATATTAAACCTTAATGAAATTATAAAATATGTGCAAATAAAGTGGAGGCTAAATATAATATATTTCTGTTATTCGAAAGAATTGAGAAAACAAATGAATATAGAATAAATTAATTTTCTTCTCTTTTCCCTTTTATAAATATAGGTAATAGAATAGTGAGTGACCCACTTCTTTTCATGTGTCATGTCATCCTTTTAATTATATACTTTGAAGATTTAATATAGACATCAGAGATTTATAAAAGAAATTTTATATTGTTTATATTATAAAATATGTACAAAAAAATTTACTCTATTAACATATAGAGTTAATTATAATGATATTTTCTACCATTTTTAAATATAATTTAAATAAATTTGGAGGATTTCATAATTTATTATATTTCATTATAAAATTTATAAAAAAATAAAAAAAAATTTAATTATATACATAAGAAATTGCAAAAAATTTATTGATATTGATATCATTAAGTTTCATTACACATTGATACATTATTTAACAAAAAATAAAATTTCCCAATGCGTTAAAACCTTTGTGTGATATAAAAAAGGAAGTGCCACAAAAAAAAATCTTCCAAATCTCCGTGTTATATATGCCTTTGCATTAAAATGAATAGATAGAACTAAGCAAAAGGAATTGGCAAGTAGGAATGGACCACAAAAGCAAATTCATGTTGTTTTTCAATTGAGTTTGAGTCAATATTAACTTTCTTGTGGACCTTAATTAATTGAAAATAAAGAGAAAAAAAAATTATCAATTTTCAATTTGATTTTGGTGTTTGTCCACTTACATCTTTAATTAAATGAAATCTATATATGATGCTTTAGGAATTGTATTTTTTTTATTAATTAATTTTTTTATAAATCTAGAAAATTCACAAACATAAATATTTAACTTGCTAGATTTGTATCTTCTACAATTATCTATACTTCATGATGGGAAAATAGATGTGAATTGAAAAAGAACAAGAGATTTATTGTTGTTGTCGGTTGAAATGATATGTTATTAAATGTTGGTAAGAAATATCTTGGAGTTTAATTTTTAAGAAAAAAAGATATATAATGAATTAGATTGGTTTATTTGATATAAAATTTTATGGACATCTCTTTGTTTATTTTTTAATTTTATATATGACAGTCAATATTTGCTTCGATAAATAAAATTGAATGCAATATTGATCGTTTTTATTCTTTGGATTCATATTATTTAGCAATTATTATTACAATTTTTCTGTAATACAAATATTAAAGCCTTATTTAATGATTTGAATTTTCAATTAAGTAATTTTACAAACATGTTAGTAGAATTAAGATCCCACATAATATTTTTTCAAATTTAACGACACAATTTAAAAATATTCTTATTATTTTTAGTCTTCAAAAATATATTTAATATAATATATAAAACAATTCTTAAATAAAAGCACAAGTTCATTCTATGTCAATGATTTGGATCTTGTCCCTATGTTTATCTCGTTACTTATAATATAAGACTCCGTTTGGCAATGCTAATTAATAATTTGTTGGTGTTACTGGACGTGTTCAGTACTTTTTTAGAAACGTATTTATCAAAATTAAATTAAGACATAAGACACCCAAAAATTTACCATATAAGTATTTTTTATATTTATTAATTAAATATTAATTATTTTTTAAAAATTGCTAAAATAAAAAATATTAAAAAATATAAACACTAAATAAATTAACAACGTACCCTAACTAAGATAGCCTTTTAAATTTGATTAAAGCACAGACGTAGTACCTTTATTTCAATCAAATCAAATCAAATCCAAAAAAAAAAAAAAATCTTTTTAAATATTACATTAATTACTTCCTCTTATCTTATCCTACAATAAAAGTCTTTTTCCCTACGCCCTAACCTACAAAAAGTCTATAAGTAAAAGAAGATTAATTTGATACAACAAATTTCCATTAACTCAATTATTTAATGGATAACAAACCCATAATCACATCATTATCGTCGAGAAATCTATTAACCAATAATCACACCATTATCATCGAGAAATATATAAATAAAAAAATGCAAATTGGGATTATAATGTCGTGCTGAAATTCTTTCTTCACGTGCCGCCAGTTTGGCGGCTAAAGATGTGCGAATTAAGATATTTCCTTGTGTGTTTCCTATAAATAGGAATCACCATAGAATAATTATTTATGAGGGGTTTTACTTTAATATATATGCAAGTTATAAACTTTCAAAATGGTTCGAATTCAATTCATTTTGGGGATTTTGAATTTTTAAAGTTGGAAGAGTCTATGGCAGACAAGTCATTTTGCAGCCATAAACTTAACTATCATGTTTGGCAAATATTAAAGTCAAAGGTGAATTTTACAATTAACTTGCAATAAAAATTTAAAAGGATGGTCATATAGGATTCCTAGCTATGGGACCATATTTGCATAATATTATGTTATATTTGACAACTGATATTGTTATAAAGTTTAATGACCCATTTATATCCAAAATTAAAAAAAAAAAAAAAAAAGTAAAAATAAATGGGTATTGTTAGATCTTAAAGAGGGTTATGTTCGCATATTTTAAAATGCAGATTGATGTAAATTAAATTTTGATTTATACAAATCAATGATGATTCAACTAAATATGCATTTCAAAATATGTATATACTTTAATAACTTCATTTTTTTAGGTCAAATTAATACCTCATTTTTTTAGGTCAAATTAATACTTATTGAATATATTAATCTTTTACAATAATCTAGTCAAACATGGTCTTATTACAATCAATCTGAACAATAAACTAAAATATAAAGGTGATAGTAGTATTAAAATTGGAAAACCATAATCGACTAGTTCATATCAAAAGAGGTATAAATTAATCAATAAAAAAAATTGATATAATGACATTATATCTTATCACTTGTTAATCACTCAAAATGAAGAAAATTCAGCTAACACCTGTAAGATATTAATTGTTTCTCGTCAATGGGAACAAAGGAAAAGGTTGTCAAATTGCCAACAGACTTCCCTCCCACAAACCACAGATTCAATTTTTGAACTTCTTAAATATAACAAATAAATTAAATATTATAAATTTTTTTTTAATAATTATAATCATTTTTGTAAAAAAAAAATTCTAATAGATGGTATTATAACTTCAACCATTCCATAAATAATAGGGTGGAAAATATTTGAGTGTCATGGCTAGCAATTGACCATTTTAAACTCCCATTGAAGTTTGAATTCTTGATCAAAGAAAAACAAATCGGTACAATTCGAAATTTTGACAAGTATTTATTCTCTCTAGTCAAATTAATATGTAAATGCATGGCATGGCATATTATTCTCTCCATGTGTCAACTTAGAACTAAGAATTTGGTGTATTTTGGTCATTACTTGCGTGTAGTATTCATACGTGGAGTGCGTTTCAACGAGTATTAGATAGATAAATTAAATATTAGGAAGTATAAATTTGGCATAACAAATGATGTGTAAGATTTTTAATCCCTTTCATTGAATATCAATTGGCTTTCGGTTGAGAAACAATTTTCCAGAAATGGAATGTTGATGATCAATGAATAAGACCACCTATCAAATTCAAATCACATACGAAACTAAACGGCACCGTCCATCATATGCCAAAACTTATGAAAATTGTCAAACATTTAATATAGTTTAGTAGTCCATGATGTGGAAAGTCTGTCAAATCTTATTGTAGGACAAACAACCGGCCTATGTTGGAATCCCACAATGACTGTTAGGAATCTCTCCATGTTGTAGCCCCTTAACCTAGGATGTCAATTTGATCCGTGGGTATTCAAATATGCATACGTAAATATTTACGTTTTTTAGGGATACGAATAATTGAAATAGATAAAATAAATATTTATTTTAAAAATAGATAAAACATAAATATAAAAAATATTTGTGAATATTGTAAAACGGATAAATAAATATTTATTTTATTTATTTTTTTAAAATGACGTCATATTAATTGATATTATTTTTATCAAAATAAATAAAATAAAATTTATCTTTTATAATATATATATATTTTTTAATTTGAAACTCTTACTTTAATCAGATTTTTTATATCTTTTAGACGACATTAAATTGACGCATATCTAATACCGTAATTCTTATCATAACGAACACATATTTATTTATGACTTGCACAAAAATAATAACTAAATTTAATATCGAATTCAAAATTTTTAAAATTAAAGGCTACGTCAACTTACTAATTTAGCTGCATCTTTAAGCTCTCTTACAATATATTTCTTAATTACTTGTAAAAGATTTATTGTTATCAAAAAATACCTTTTTAATTATTATTTTATGATTCATATTTACACCTAAATTACTGTGAAATAATTTATTAATTTTTTATTTACAATGAATGAATTTTATCATATTATTCTAATAGTTAAAATCACTTTGCATTAATTATTTTTTTGTGAATGAAAATTGCCTATAGCAAACATAATTCAAGTATGTATATAAGTGCTTTGACAAAAAAAAAAAAAGAAGAAGAAGTAAAGATGACCAATGTTTCATAAATTAGAGAATATCTTCAATAAATATGAAATTTTTATATTTTGTTGTATGATATTTTTAGTTAATTTTTAGAGCTGTAACTTATATTTGTATGTTTATGATTGATTGCATTCTATTTTTTTACAAAAATAAAATTTGTAGTATTTTAAGATATTAATTATAAAGTAAAATTTAATATATAAACTATTAAAATAAAATAAATATATGGGAATATTTGTATAAATACGAATATTCATATTTTTTGGTAGATATGGTAAGCAGATAAATGAATGTGGATATGGATACGAATACATATAAAAAAAGATTAAAAACAGATAAAGATACGGATATCTATAAGGCAATATATATACACGTTTAATTGACTGACAATCCTACCTAAACTTTTATATTTCCACAAATAAGGACATACTTTATACCATTTATATCAATTAGGTCCCTAACTTTTGTTGAACTAATGAAAATAGAGTAACGCTAGTCAACTGATCCAAAAATTTCTATCTCAAAAATATATCCCCAATAAGATAATATATATTCATTGGATAATAAAATAATATAATAAATAACTTTAAAAATTATAAAAAAAATTATTATCTAATAAATAAATATTAATTTACCTACTATATTATTTAGTATTAATTTGGAGATAAATAATATTATTAATTAAACAACATAAATATTAAGACATACATTTTTATATTAGAGTAATACACATTACTTGATATAATATATGAAGAGTATAGTATTCCTTTTTATATTAATATATTTATGTAAATTTTTTATACATTTAAACCCTTATCTTAATATCTGTACAATAAAACTATTTTTTTTTTCTTCGAGGTAGGTGTGGGAGGAAAGTAAGAGGTTGAATCTACTATCTTTTGAGTTGAGGTTCATTGGTTAAAGAATTTATATAGTATAAATAAATAAATAATGTTATTATTTGCAAAAATATATAAATTTAGGAGCTTATATATTATTTCTCCTATGTAATTACCGTACAGATCCCTTTTATTGGAGATGGAAATTATTATAATCCAAAATATCAATTCAAACTTCCAAATCAGTCGATTTCAACTTTCTATGTCATTTTTTTGTTGAACCATGATTTCTAGGGTTTGATGTCTGTAATGTTTTTTAAGAAGATGTACAATAAAAATAAATTTTAATAAAATTCTATCAATAAACTTTGATAGTTATTCTTGTAATATTATGTCAATACTTTTTTATAATTTAAAAAGAGTGTGAAATCGTTTATCACTCGTGAAATATTAAATTTTATCTTATTATTATATTTTGAAACTTGGGTGAAAAATATGTTGATCTATATAATACCTACAACTAATATTATGTCAATTTCGATCTTATTTACAAAAAACACCGTTAATAAAAGTTGTTCATAACTTTAGAAGTTGCATATTTTTATAAACGTTACCATCAAGGTGGGTGACTTATCAAATGTTAAATTGTTGTGGGTCGATATTGAATTACTAAAGAAGGATATAACACAATTGGAAATGACTGTCCTCTAAATAGTTTCGTTATTATTTTGGGGGAATGACACTTACCCACCTATGATTTCAACTTTTAACAGATTCCCCCTCCCCTTTTGTTTCCTAAGTGATGTAGCTCTCTCTACTTTGACCCCCCTACCGTCAGCTTCCTTCCACGAAACGTTTGTGATATTTTGTTTTTTACTATAAAATCACCATTATACCCTTCAATCAACAACAAATGCACGACTCAGTTATAGTCACTACAGTATCATTTCCCCCCCTTATTTCTTGCTCACTCCCTTTTAACACCGTTGAAAAGGTCTCTGTAAGGCTCCAGCATAGAGATACCCTCACTCGTAGTTTTGACCCAGATACTGAAATCACAAGAAAATGACAAACCTTTCTTGCCAGCATCGTCCCAAATCTACAACAATACCAACCCAAACATCAACAATGCTATCCATAATAATTGTATAAACAAATTTCGTCCAACCACTGCAGTACACAACCACTGCAATATCAACGATGCAATTTGCAACAATACCAATCCAAAAAACAAAAGAACAAAAAAAGAAGAAATTATGAGAAGAATTTATGCAAATTCATTCTCCCAGAGTCACAATTTCTTGCCAAATAAAACCTTGACTCAAATCAGTAAAATCATGGCTAATCTTAAGTTCACCAAATCCTAATCAAATCATGGCTTGGCCTTCACGATAGACCTACCAAAGTGTTTAACTGTTGCATCCACTATTCTTGCACTAAAGATGGATTTTAAATTGGAATTTGGATTTGAAAATTGGGAGTGGTGGTGAAGTGAGTCACAGTCGATGAATTTTTTTACGAAACAAAGACGGGGCATCCGTTAAAAGTTGAACTCGGGGTGGGTGGGTGGGGATTTAGAGACTTCTCCGACTTTCTCTTCCTTTCCCTGGACGAGCCGCCGCCTTCTCTGCCTCTATCTATTGCTCCTCATTTGCATGAGACGACGAGATTACTTGCTCTCGCTTACTTGATTGCGTTCAGTGGTTCCTCGTATAAAATTATTGACAATAGTGATATAGTAATACGAAGAAGACAAAATTATTTTAAGCACGGACAGAACTACGAGTGCCCCTTTCCAAAGAGAGGAGAATAGGTTATTCTTATTTGATTTGATGGTCAGATGCCAAGCGAAAGCGAAGCAGTGGTAATGGTGTTAAAAGTGAGCGAGTCGGGACTAAGTGGGGAATGACGCTGCTGTGACTATCGAAAAAAGAACGATACAAGCACAATAACTGGGTTCTGTATTTATTGTTGAATGAAGGGTATAATGGTGATTTTATAGTAAAAAACAAAAAGGCACAAACAATACATCATGTAAGGAAGTTGACGACAGGGGGGTCTTTGTAGGACATCAAAAGTAGAGGGAGGTGTTTATCATGAAAAAAAAAGCAGGGGTTATCTGTTAAAAGTTGAAACCATATGAGGGGTAAGCATCGTTATGCCTATTATTTTTCATAAGATTGATTGTATTTTCATCAATTAATAAATATAAATTTAATGGTAGCGTTTTCAAATTCTCTTCTTCATTTTAGCAGCAATTTTCTCTTTGAAAAAAATAAAAATAACCGGGAAGATTTTGATTGTCATTTTCATTACTTAGTAATATAGAATTACATTAAAATAACATGTAATTTTGTCCATTTTAATAATAAAGCAATCAAAATATTTTGTAAATATTTATTTTCATTTAACAATCAATATTTATTAACTACTCATCCACTCTATTTAATAAATAGTAATTTTATTTTATAATATTTATAAATTAAAAACTCTATGACATCTTATTTCAAACATTTTTTTTATTTTAATTTCTTTCCTTACAGGCCATATTTTATTCATAAAAGATTAAATAATTGGGATGACATTATTATATGTCATACCAATACATGTGTTCATTGAGTCCCATTAATTTAAGTTATTAATAATGTTTAAACACACCATATCATGTGGCAGCAAACATTATCTTATATAATAATATTAATATATAATATAATCCTTATATATTAACATCAATTAACTATATACATTGTCTTATATGACATGACACACAACCATCCGAGATTGGACTTATTGGTATCCTGCAATTGATTCCTACGTACGTAAGTGATAATCATACGTCACATGATGTAACGGGCTTCACCTGGATTATTGTGTTTCTGTTGTAATTTAAAAGCATAAAATAATTGATAAATATTAATATTTAGTAGAGACAATTATTCAATTTATTAATTATTTTAATAGTATTTAACATCGAGTGATTATTTTTCCGGACAATTGTAGTTTCAAAACTTAAAACTTGATATGATACCGTTATGTGATTGATATGCAATATCATTTTTTTTTTTTAAATAAAATGATTTTGAATAATAAAATGGATCACATCTTAGAAAAAAAATAAGAAAGGAAATGCCATAAATTATAACGAGTAGGTCTCTTGTAAAGAATTTGGTTGTTGAGAAAACTAAAGAATTTTATAGAATCTTGGATGTCTTGAATAAGGATATAATCGCACTACCCTTTTAATTGTCCAATAAAGTTAACAACTAAAATGCCAATAAGGATAATGACATGATCAAAAGAGTTGAGTTTTGTTTTGTACACATTACTAACCATAGTTATTTGTTAAAGAACATAGAAAATCTTGTACTCAAACATCCTAAACTATGGTTCATTTATAAATGGAGTTTACCCTATATTTATTTTTAAAAATTTGAGGGTATTTTCTTGTATGTGATATCAGGAGCAAACTCCATTTGATAATAAAGTTTTTGTGGTTTTCTAATTAATTTTGTTGACACATCCGAGTCACTATTGTTTTGTGATTGATTATGATCAGATTGTTCTAAAACATGGATTGCTTTTGAATAAGAGACTTGTGGTATATCTATGAAGAGCAACAAGTGATAATTCAGACTCAATCGTTGTAAGTCATTTTTATTGATTTTATTGAGGATTTTTTGTTTGTTGAACAATTGTGATCACAGTTCTTTTGGTATTTCATGTGGTTTGAAGAGATGTTTGTCATTCCTTGTTTTGCTGGCATTTTGTGAGATAAAATTTTGAATTATTTGTTCAATCCTATCTAATTGGTGATCAATAATTTCAACAAATTGATTGATATAATTATTTTGATTGGATATTTTTAATATTCTTTTCAATAATTTTTCTTGTATCAGTGTTGACTTTGCATGATAAAGTAGTAATTTGGGATTTGACAAAGTTTTAATTTTCTTTGACATATATTGATTTAGAAAATGGATATTTTATACCCTGCAAATCGGAAAAAATTTCAAAATATTGAAAAAAATTACAAGTGTTTTATATTTATTAAAAAAAATTTATAATATTTTTCTTGAATAATGAGTTAAAATCTTTTTTAAAAATTTTAAAAAACCACAATCTCTTTTATTTGTTTTCTTTTCTTAAAATTCTTTATTTATTTCTTTAAGATTTTCTTTAAGGTAAATTACGAAATGTGATACTCTTAATTATTATTATTATTATTATTATTATTATATAAGGACCATTTACACAACTTTGTTATTATTATCACTTCCTTTATAAGGATTACCCACTATTTATGTATGATATGTATAAATAAACATTTAGCAAAAAATAAGTACTAACTACAAGTCAATAAAGATATAAACGTATCAAATAATCATTCATAATTTCATATTAAAAATCATAACTATTCTACTTTCACTGGTTGTAATATAAAATTGACATTTAGCATACAATTTTGTTGTTGATGATCTGATCACAGCTCTAAGAAATCAATGCTACGGTCAGTTAATCTTTGTGGATGAATCAATCTCACAATGTTCTTATACAATCTTTTAATCAAAGAATTAATCAAAGACGCGGACCAGAAAAGAATTGAAAGAAAGATTGAGATTGCTTCAGAGGAATTAGTTAGTCTTTATGCACTTCAATCTTAGAGAAAATACAACAAACAACCCCTTATTTTCCACTGTCAATGCTTTCTTCTTATATACATATATGTCTGTTACTTAAGCTATCTAACAGATAGAAACTTACAATCATTTTCTATGACTGTCAAGTAACTACCTAAGTTGATTAGGTACTCCCACTTGCTTCCAGTTACAGCAACTTGCTTCTTCAGCTTTTCTTCTTTTACAACTTTTGATTAGCTCCTTAAGTCCCCCAACTAACTCTGATTGTTTGCATTTTGAATCACCTTATTATAATCTTCATCTTGATTCCAAATGCATCCTTGAGTATTCCTCCTTTTAATATTGTTGCTTTCTGAATTCGCAATCATCCTTTCTTTCAGTAACATCTTCTATCAAGTTCTGCAACTTTTGAAAACTTGCACTGCTTTTAAACACAAAATATTACACCCCAGTAATTCCAAGGTGCGATTAGCAGGAGGCAGGAGTCTCGCCTCTCCAAGCCTAACTGGAACAGATGTATATTACGAACATACTTGCATAATCTATAACATAATCATGCATATACTGTAATAACAATTCTTTCAAGGCATAATTGACATATTCACACATAAACATATATACATACGAACATACTATACATGTGTCTATTCATCGTACATATATAATACAGTAATATTTGTGACAAATGCCTAAATACAAACATGGCGGGACCCACACACATCCCTACGTGACTGCAACTGGTGTCTACCATCTTTAGGCTAGTTCCCGAAAACGTAATGACGTTCCTCACCAAAAAACTATTAATCATATAATCCTAAAATAAAAGAGTTTGTGGGGGAGGGTAAGTCGTGTGAACGACCGAGTGAGTAGACATAAAAGTAAAATAATCATAAAATAATTTATAAAAATTATATTATTTTATAGATCATAAACATTACATGTATATTTATATTTTATAAAATCAAATTGTGAATATTTTTTAAATCAACTTGAACATGATGAAAAAAGCATCGAAATCTTTCAAAAACTGATATCATAATACATAACGTGCTTGAAATATTAAATTCACACAAATTCTGTAACCTAAAGAATACATGGTTATACTAAATAGAAACTTGCATCACATAAGTAGAACGGGAAAACATGAACATGTTCGTACCTATGAGAGTGAACCTGTACTATTAAGTAGAGCAACTTGGTCATACTCATGAGTAGGGTGATATAACATGATAGGAGATGGTACTTCATTGGTGGTTTTAAACATATACATGAATAATATGAATCATAAACATTACTTGCTTGAATTCACGTAAAAATAAAACATATTACATTATGAATAACAACACCTTTGAAAAGTGATCAAAGAAAAGTTAATCGTGAAACAAAGTATTAAAGTTTCCATGTAATCAAGTTAAACTCACATAATTTCATAAATTATATAATGACATAAATCATTTCTTGTAAAACATATAATATGTATAAAACTTGAAAATTACATGTAAAACATTTGTATGCACTCACATGTAAAATGTTTTTTAAAGTTTTCGTAAAATATTTAATAATCAACTCACATTTAAAATATTTCATATACTTAAACATATCTATTTCTAAAATAATTTTCTAAAATAGAATAAGTAAGATTTAAATAGTTATAACTCCCTCGTAAATATACCGATCAAAAATCTCAGCCAATCCATATTTGATAGAGGGTCCCGCGAAAAATTTACAAAAATTAAAATATAACAATTTTGTCAAAACAATAAGTAATCTTGTAATTTTTCTATCTTAGTCCACATGTATGGTATTTGTGCAAATGATATATTGTTAAAAATTTTATTAAGTCTAGTTTCTAAAGATATTTAATTCATGAGCTATGATGAGTACATAAAAGTGTATGATTATTAAGGTTTAAATTCATCATTTTACACTTTGAATATAATTAATTCCCTCAAATTATGCATATTTCTAGTCTTTGG
>JAWDEX010000011.1:570160-630374 GCA_035221805.1 Trichilia hirta | reverse complement strand
ATTTCTTGGTAAAAAATATATGTATCTTTAAACAAAAAGTTTTAGGTTTTCAATGGGTAAGTTATAAATAAATTAATTAGGTAAAGATATTTTTGCCAATATATTTTATTAGATTTTTATGGGTATTTTCAAAAAAAAAGTTTAAAAAAAAAAATACTTGTTTTTTAAGAAAAAATTCCGTGAAAAAGTTAATTATGATAAAAAATTTAAAAAAAAAAAAATAGGCTTTAACTCTATTTCAATGGAATAAATAATAAATTAAAGAATAATATTAAATATTTTAATTTCTATTCTAATTTTTGTCTCAAATGATGACATTGTCTTCATTGATTGGTTACTAAAATACGAAAATTAGCCATTTAATACTTATATAATATATCATTTAATTCACGAAAAATACTTCATCACTTGAAACTCAAGTTGAAATAGTTCCTTGAAATTTCAGCATTATTGTTTTAATATTCGGGGCAGTCGATCATACAGATGTTGTATGATATGTATGTAATAAGTTTTTGTTGCATGTAATAAATTTTGTGTTACACTTTTTAATTCTTATATTATAAATTTTCTTACTTGTAATTTAGAATTATAATCCAAAAATTGATAATTATAACGAAAGATAAAATATTTAAAAAGTCTTATTTGTTAATATTTCTTTTAACAAAGAAACGAAAAAATACAAATTTATATAATTAAATTTAAATTTAAATCTATTTTGCAATGGAAACCTGACTCTATTTGGTTTAACAATCCTAATATTTCTAAAAATTCACATTAAAATTAAAATTAAAATTTTCTGAATCCTAAACGATTTAGAAATCAAAATAAACACACACACTCTTTAATTAATACCAAACTCACAACACACAACCATATTCTTCTTTCTCTTTGAAATTAACTGTTTCTTTCCTCAAGCCATTCGGCATAAGAACCCACCATGTCGACCGACTTCGCCACCGTCCTACCCACGGCTGAGTCACCTGGCTCGAGCCATGCTTGGCCATGTTCTTCTTCAACCAAGAAACTTAAACGTTTCGAAATAAAAATGTGGAATGCTGTTGCTGTCTGGCGATGGGATCAGTTAATTTAATTTAATATCCATGAAATTCTAATGATGTATGTTAGAGTTAAGCGTATAATACACCGCTTCGAAATTTTTTTTAAGGTACGTGCAATCATGCCTTTCACTTTCATTGCATTTTCAGATGGCTCAAGACTCGCCAAGTCTGCCCTCTAGGCTTGTGCTACAAAATCATTGATTATTATTTACAGTATTGTTTCCATTTGAAATTCCTGAATGTCTTACTGAATTTTCTTCTTGTTTGCAGATAATAGTGAGTGGGAATTCCCGAAATATGGGGACCAATAGTCTAGAATCATCAACCGATATACACATCAAGCAAAATTATGTCCCCATTCTTCTGATTTTTTCACCAATTATGTAAATGTTTAATCATCAAAGTTTAATGAAAAATTAAATTAATTAATTGTTGATTAATCTTATTTTTATTACGGCAAATTTCAAAAATTAAAAATGGAAAAAGGAAAAAAATATTACGACGCCTGAGAGATTCGAACTCTCGCGGGGAAACCCCATGTACTTAGCAGGCACACGCCTTAACCACTCGGCCAAAGCGTCGTTGTTTACTGAGTCAATCTTATTACTTTTATATATTAATAATATTCCGACCTCACGTGGCTACCAACCCCATTTGAAATTTTTATTTTAGTTCTCTCCGGTATCCATTCACTTGAAATTGGTTAATCTCCATTGCGATTTTCAAGCCATTCGGTGATCATTTTATTTTAATTCTTATTTCGTGTAGTATTGAAAATCTTCTTTTCGAATGTAGATTTGAAGTAAAACTAAAGAAAAGTACATTTTATTACAGAAAGTGCCAAACTTAATGCTTGTAAGTAAATGATAAGTCCAACATAAAGATGTTCCTATTTTTTACAGTCGAGGCTATAAGTCGCACATTTGTCACAATCAGCCACACCATTCCCAATTTGCAGATCACATGGAACTGACTGATCCCGAGCCCCATCCAATAGCAACAGGGCTCCTCACAACATGATCTCCATCACTCCATTCGATTGCGCCGATTTCTTGAGCTAACACCAAGGCTTCTGAATGTAATCTCGTATGCTAATGTCTTGTTTTCAACAGTAAACACAAGCTTACTTGGCCTAACATTTATTGCAACATTGCTTGGAGCATTCACTTTAACTTCATACGCTGCATCAGCTGAGCTCCCAACATTCTTAATTACCCTCTTGTACTTCACAACATCATTACTAGATTCAAACACAACAGAGAACGATGGATAGTTGAGATTTCCTGGAGTGGACAATGAAGTTCTACATATATCTAAGCTAGCAGGCTCACGAACAAATACCGAAATCCTACAAGGATCATACCCAATTGAGCAGAGAAATGAAATGTATTGACCAGTATCTCTGTCATACAGTAATCCAGGATTAAGAGCTCCGTTAGGATCAACATGTCCTGCACCGTGAATGAATGGTGTTGATTCTTTCCCACTAGCAAGATCCTCAATGATCTTCCCTGAATTGTCCAGGTTGTAAGCTGTAGTAATCAGTACAGATTTCATAGCAGCAGGAGACCACTCTGGGTATGTATTTCGAAGCAGAGCAGCCAATCCACTAATATGTGGGCAAGACATGGAGGTACCGGAAATTATGTTGAAATGAACTCTTCTAAGATCAATGTCTAGATCTGTTTGTCCGGTAGAACCAGTCCAGGCAGCAAGGATATTCACACCAGGAGCAATGATATCCGGTTTGAGAATCTCCGGCGTCAAATGGTTAGGTCCTCGGCTGGAAAATGCGGCTAATTTCGGAGCAGGAGGTGAAGGAGCAATCACTGTGCCACGAAAGCAATGGCAGCTGTTGGATTTCGGGTTAATTTGACGTATGTTCTAATCTTATTGCCTGCAATTGCACCTACCATTGTTGCAGGTATAAGACGTGAATCTGCAATTAATTCTTCACCGCTTTCTTCAATGTTAGCCAAAATCATACCTAACCCACCAGCTAATTTCACAGCACTTCCTTTTTCAACTCGAGCATTTCCTCCTCTATCACACAAAACAATTTTCCCCTTAACTTTTGATGAGTCTAAACTTCCCATATGGCAATATCTACTACCACAATCTCCAGCATAAACCAAAGTAAGTTTATAAAGGTAAAGATTCGCCAGAATACAAAGAAACACCACCCAAAATCCATCTTCGAGACTTGCGTCAGCAGGAAACTCTCGATTAATCGTAGAGGCAACAACAGTTAAGGTCCAGGGAGCAATGTTTACCGCAGTGTATGGACCAGGGTCACAATTCCACAAGAAACGACTACTCCATTTTCAGCTGCAACAAATGCACCGATCGCAATAAAATCATCATCATACTGTGGAGCATAACCAGCAATAGCTTGATCCATAGAAGCAAGAATGTCCGAATCAAAACAACCCAATTTCCATAATATCTTGTACGCAGCAATCCGAGCTTTTATAGCCATACCGCGAGCTTCTCCAGAAGCATACTGGTAAAAGCTCGCATCAGAAACTAAAGATCCAGCCGCAGTTGAAGCTGTATGAGTTCCATGACCTTCAGTATCTCGTACTGATTTTGGATTCCTCCCTTTCATCAATCGGCCTTTGCAGATAAGATTCATATCCTCTATAAAACGCTCTTGCCCCAATAATCTTCTTATTACAAACAGAGGATGGGAACTCATTTGTTGTCTCGCAGATACCTTTCCATCTTGCAGGAACTGCAGACAGGCTAGAATCTGAAAAGCTTGACCTTTCCGGTCATATTTCGGTGTCTAGAACTCCAACTATCACGTCGTCAGCGTATTCTGAGCTCGGCCAGAGACCATAGTTATCGGACAAGTCTAAGAAATGAGGGGTCAATGAGGTGTGAAGCTGACGAGCCTTATCGGGGATGACGGAGAGAATTCCTGGGAGTTCACGAAGCTTTTCCGCCTGGAATGGTGTGATCTGAGCGGAGAAGCCATGAATGGCGCGATCGTAAGTGTAAAGAAGCTTGGAAGGGTGGATTATGGAGGTGTACCAGTGGTAGTGGGAGGACATGATGGAAGGCTTGTGGGATTTCGAAACGTGGATAATGAAGGTATGTTGACCGACTGATGATAAAATTGATGGGGTGAAAAAGAGGAAGAGGAGGAAGTAGGAAAGAGAAAAGTAATTATAACAGAGGAAATGGCCATGAGAAGCTCTCTCCTGTTTCGTTCCCGCGAATTTGGAGAGACTCGGAATCGGATTGGTGCTTTTGTAGGATGAAAGAGAGGGGATTTTATCATTTACGTCCCTACTTTTTCATGTATTGACTCCTTGATGGTTTCTTCAATTAGGTTCCAACTGTTAAACTTTGAAATCTCGTTAGATTCATGATCTAAGTTGATGACATTTGACCAAGGATTAGAGCTACTTGTAATATTTTGAACCCAAGAGCAATAAAGAAGACTTTTGAGACCACTAAACAATAGACGTGGGCCCCTTAATGCTGTGAAGATGAAAGAAGATGGGGATAATAATATCCAGTTCACTGTTTGTTATATATTTTCAAGTAATAATATAATCTATTTGTTTATTTCAAACAAGTCCTTACTGTCCATTGAAATGAACAAATTATCTCTTTCCATTGATTTGATCATCACACTATAAAGATATGCAAGTTACAGCAAAGGGTGTTCTCTTCTATTTTCTATTTCTACATTACGGTATGTATTTTTGAGACACGTATATTTTTATTTAATATATTTTATATCTATTAATTTATTATTTTTTTGTTAAAAATAATAACAATTGTATTTATTCAATTTAAAAAGTAAAAAAAAAAAAAAAATTGTTAAAGTTAATATCACATCTCACATCTAATGCTTCTGTTGCACTTTAAAAAATAAAATTAAAATAATGTTTAAAATATTAATTTTTGCTTAACCAAAACATTTTTTTGTTAATATTCAATAATAATTTAATTTCGATTTTATAAAGTAGTTTTCCCACATCATTATTATGCTCTTTCCATGTTAATCTTCTGAAGTTTGCAAAAAAAATATTTCTACATGACATAAAGATATGAATAATTACAAAAACAAGCGCATTATTCAATCATATTATGTATCAACCTAACAAAGATCAACTAGTTTAGCCTAACCCTTTTGACCAAATGACGGATTTTCAAAGCACAACAATTTTTGAGAGTCGCCCACTTATATTTAACAGCTAATGATTCCATTTCACAGCATCTCGATCAAGAATCACTTCCTTTCCATCTTGATTTTCAAATTCACGGAAAGAGCTTAGTGTTCATCTTCATTGATAAGATCTGATATCTAGCATGTGCAGGAGTCCGATTTTATGGAACCTACCTCATGCTGCTCCAAGGGACGCCAAGCTTCAACAAACTTTTTTCATCTAACAAGTAATTAAGCCAACTCAATTGTGGAAGTTTTCATCGCCTTGGTCCCGGTGGTGTACTATTATTAAATTGTCACGAAAGAGAATATGTTTACATAATCTACTACCTACAACATTGCTGCTAACTACAATTGATTATATGGAAGGTTGATGAAGGCCGGATAGAGCGAGCCCTTAGATAATTATACACAAAAAGTACTAGCACAGTTTTCAGAAAACTTAGAACAAAGATTCACATTTTTACAATTGTGGACACAGACTTGAAGCAGCAGCAAGCATTGCGAGGGCATGAAAGTCCGGCAAATTTGCCAAAGTCTTGACGGGTGATATTTCTGGAACAGACGCAGCTAGGACATGGCGAGCCAAATGAGACGTAGCATGTACAGCAGTTTCATATTCTTAGATGATGCAGGCAACGCTGAGAGCAGCAAACCCACCAAAGATTGGAGCAAAAGCCTCCCCTGCTCAGAATTAACATACTTTATCCATTCTATATACAATTTCTTATAGAAAGTAAATTAATGGC
Organism: Trichilia hirta; assembly: GCA_035221805.1. Lineage (NCBI taxonomy): Eukaryota > Viridiplantae > Streptophyta > Magnoliopsida > Sapindales > Meliaceae > Trichilia > Trichilia hirta. The sequence continues at coordinate 624,384 of JAWDEX010000011.1, read as the reverse complement.
ATTCAGGTTTTCACCACCTCTCAATTCTTATGAGCTGTAAACAAGAATCAAGACAGCATATTCTATCAATTACAAATCGAAAACTAAGCATATAAATAAGATTATTTTTTCCTAAATGATTACAAATACATAGCACAATTATGCAATACAGATAGAGCAACAGAAAGAGGGGGCCATGGTGTAGAGAACAAAACATTAGAATGACATAAACAAGGAAAGATTGATAGAAATTTATGCATAGGCCAAAAACAGTAGCAAAATGAAATACCAGAGTCTTCCAAGAGGGAGGAAATTTTTGGGTCTCCTTCTCTATACTAGAAAGAAAAAGATCAGGCAAATGTTAGTATACGGCATATAACATTATAAAACAACATATTCTAAAGGAATAAACTGACTTCATTTCAGAAGGCATACATTGCAATAAAAGGATCTGGTTTAACCCCTAGAAAGTCATCAAGCCTGTAAAATAAAAGTTAAAAGTATCAAATGGGGCCTTAAAAGAACATAACCAGCAAAAAGAAATGAAGGACAGACATATATTACAATAATTTGATCAACTATATGTTAAAAAGGCAAGTAAAGTATCCACACATACTCTTTGCAGCATCTAGAAGCGGTTGGAGGTCTTCAATGGATTTCAATTCTTCCTGCTTGGAAAAATCTTCTATAAGTATCCAAAGTTATTTTGACATTTTTTGTAATAGCGATTGCATTTCAGCATGAAAATGGTACACTAGAAGCTAATTGGTAATTCAGTAATAGCAGGGGAATTTGACAGCCTCTTTCGCCCTTTTAAGACTCTAACATCAACTGATTTCAAACAGCAGAACACAATGTATGGAGTGTATCCTTTTAATTTTCCATAAAATTTAAAAATATAAACAAGCACTTGTCGATAGATTCAACCTACTGAAAAGTATGCAAGATAGAGGCCATGGCCAAGATCAACGATCAAAATGCGTCGAGTAAGACATACCATTCGTCATGCCTACATAGACATTATTCAATCATAGAGCCGACTAGTACTCTCACTCACACACTAATGGATTAATTTGGAATCATTCAGCCCAGGAATTACACAGAAGTCGGAAAATAATGCTAGAAAATGCTGACTAAAATCTGAGATTCTACTATTAGATTCAAAGAATTCTGATAAATGGACGCATATGTTCTAGACCATTCATTGAATACTTCTTCCTCTTTTCATTTTCAAAACTATTCAATTATCAGATGGTAAAATCCATCAATTGAATTACATTTACTACCTATCCTATTAAGACTACTTCCCACATGGGAAGCAAAAATTCATTATGTTTTCATTTGCACAGAGTTATCCTACAAAATTGTTCATCAGGAAAAGCAGAACAGAAGAAGAAACAAATATGAAACATAAACTAATGCAAGTAGACAAACTTAAATAATTTCATTTGCTAAAACTACGAGAAAGGAAGACAGATTACAACACAGTCCTGAAGCAAAGAGATCTCTCTCTCCAAAGCCTGAACCTTGACCATTTTCCTCTGCTTTCCATACAAATCAAGAGGATCCAACAATGAAAATCTACATGTAGAATCCATTACCTCAAGCTAACAACAACGTCGTTTCCACAAAATAAAAGCTCATAAGATGGCTCCTGTTGCTGGTATTGTTGATAAAAATGAAAAGAAGAAGAAGAGAAATGAGTGCAAGTGAAGTATAACATGATTAAATTATCAAAAAAAAGGGGATATTTGTTGAGATTGAGCGTGTTTCTGATGTGAAGACACTGAGAACTGAGACGGTTGTTTGTGAGGTTGGCAGAAAAAGCTAGGGAAGCTGAAAAGTACAAAGACTGCAAGATTTGCAGAGACCACACGTGCCTATCACGTTCCAAATAATTTATAAATGGAGTAATAATGTGAACGTCCCCGTAATACTCATATTTGTATAATTCATATAAGTTGTATATTTATAATATTTAAGTCCCATAATCTCTGGTGAAAATAACCGAAATTTTCTGTATTGTTAACATAAACTAAAATAGATTGGTTAAATTTTAATATTATAGGATTATTAAATGTTAAAACATTAGGGTTATTGTCCATTTACAACTATAAATTTTACCATATGATATGTAAGAAATCTTTAAAAATTGTGCTGATGTTAATATTATATAGTTGATTTGATACACCTTAATGCAGAAATTGATTCCCGGTACAGCAATTTTGAAGATTGAATTTATAAAATTTGTATTTGTGACAGTATAATGCAGTCTCAAATTGATCAAAATGAGAGCCTGGTTAAGTTCTTGTGCTCCAATGAATACAGATAACCAAAGAAGAGAAATGCAGTAAACAAGACATTTCAATGCATTGCAAAATAAAGAGTAGAAGAAATTACGGATGCAGCAGTTCAACATAATCAATTCTGCCAAAAAATAGATAATAAAAATCTGTTCTACAGACGTTAAAATATGTGTGTGTAAATTACATCTACAAATACATCAGAAGAATTCATCTTCAAAATTCTTTGCGTGTATATAACATTTCAATATTCATATAATTTGATCACAAGATAACATCAACTTAAACCGCTCAATGATATTAATCCCACAGCAGAGCTTACCCTGAGAGTGAGAAATATCAGATAAAGGGAAATGAGGCCTACTCCTAACAGTTTGTTAGGACGCATGTCGTTGTGAGGTAAAACGACGAGGGCCCAGATTAGCCCTGTCATGAGAAATCCAATAGTGTAGAACAAGCTACTGTCCTTTGGAACCAAATATGAAGATGGACTCTGCGACCATGCTCCGAGTAGCATTGAAACACCCAAACCAACAAGTGTGTTGAACATGGGACCAGCATAGCATCCGGACAAGGCAATCTGTGCACTGTCCCCACCATTCATTGCAAGTGCAACATTCGACACCAAATCACCCATTGAGTTACCCCACGCTAATACGGTTAACCCAAGTATGGATGGATTAATCCCAAAGATCACACCAAAAGTCACCAACAAAGCAACAAGCTCATTGGCAATCATGTAAAACCATATGATACTCATAAAAAATCCACCTAAAACCCAGAGAATTAAGAATTTCTGAGGTGGATGGTCTTTTGCAGTGAAGCGATAAGCAAGAAAACCAAGTGTACAGCCAAGAGAAATACCGATAAAATATGCAACCAATCTGCTTGCAGAACTTACATCATCTTGGCTACTCCATAGAAATATCAGGAGAATGGGTGCAAATATAGCACTGGCTACAGCATATGGCTTTGACCATGTGTCCTCCTCAACCAACGGAATTGTTACCCGTCTTGGCACTGTCAATGGAAACTTCAACATTGAAACTAATGTAAAACTTGGAGAAGATGAATCTCTGTTTTGAGTAGCTTCATCAGTCCATCCCCAAGGAGGCCTTTCATTATCCGACTCGTACAATTTTGCGAAATGGTTTGAATATATTGCCACATTGGAAGACCACATCCACTGAGGCAAGGAAGGATGCAGCGTCGGTGGATCATCATCAGTTTCGAGGTCAAGCAGAGCACTATACACTGAAACATCCACATCACTTCCTTGAGAAAATACACTTCCTCGTACGGGAAGCAATGGCGTAACAACATCCAGTTTCAAACTCCTTGCATGTTTCCTCAAGATCTCATTTGCAGCCACAAAGGATGCATACACCACATAGATAGACACAAATGCAATAGCAGCCCCAACACTCACCTGCCCAATTACCAAAATAATCAACAGGCACAGAAGTGTAAAAAGGAAGAAAATAACATCCCTAACAAAGCATTTTCTATCAATTTGAACTCCCTTCTCTGCTACACAAAACGAAACAGTCCCAACAACTACACAAGTTACAAACACTGCACCACCCAACACGCTATTAAGTCCAACTTCACCGGTGCTAGTTCCCACAAAAGATGCTATACTAGCAAACACGTCTGGGGCTCCATTCCCTAGTGGAAGGAGTGTAACACCTGCGACAGTTGGAGGCAGTCTCAACAACCTCGAGAGCTTCTCCAATGAACAACAAAAGTAATCTGCAGCAGTGTTCCCTAACAAATAAAACAAAGCTGCCAGCCAAATAGCCAAAACCACATATCCCAGCAAACTCAATCCTTCGCATGAACAATAGAAAAACTTAATGTAATCAAAGAACCCACCCAATGAACACTCCGGATTAGCTTTCAAGTACTCGCATTGATTAGCATAACCCTTGTGATGAAGCAATCCACTACACATATCAGGATTGCCCGTAGTCAAATTATTAGCTAAATTCGAAGAATTGCCATCAATTTCAATTAATTTTCGACGGATTATCATAAACTGAGTTGCGCCATCATGCAAAATATGATCTTGACTCAAACTATGATCATCAAACAATGAAGAATGCCTTAAATTTGGGTTCCTCGTAACATCCACCCGGTTGTAAAACAAGAAAAATAGGATCATGCTACAAAGTCCAGTAAAAACCCCGCGACAATTGCGGTTTCTTGAACTACACAATCCATTTAACGCCTTCATTTCTAATATACTCCTCAATATAACTCACCAAAACACAAAGAAAACACCACCCAGAAATTAAAACAGCCTAGGGTTTCATTTCTTGCACAAAAACAAAACCCTAGTCACTACTGTAAATGGAGCACCAAAAAAACCAATTATCTGATGACTTACCGAAGAAATTTGATAGAGATTGATGGGTTTTCCAGAACGAGATTAGCGTTTGCAAGTTTTGAGGAAAAAATTTGGACATGCAATAGAATTTGAAGATTTGATTGTCTGCTTCGTGAAGAAGTTTCCTTGTCACTTCTCGCGTTCGGATCGTTTGTTTGTGTTCGTTGCACAGGTGTGATCTTTTAGGGGCTGTTTGTAAAGGTAGTTAACGTGTACCCATTTTTAACAAATTTTAACTAAAAAAACATTTATCTTTTTATGGATAATAAGATTTATCTAATAATAAAACTTCAAAAGAAATCTATAATTTATATATTATTATACGAGTAAAATATTAATTTTAATTTAATTTACATATTAATTTTTTATAATATTTAAATATACCAAACTTGTACCCGCGATGCAATATCTCAAGAGCAAACAAAGCCTTAAGTTATGATCTAACATATCTATAAAAACAATAATGTCATACACGTTCACGTGTAATTTAGAATACCATAAGATTTTAGACTCTTATCTTATAATTATATAAATCTATGCAAATTAAATTAGAAATTTTCTCCTGCCCTATACGAATTTTCAGGTGATATATTACATTCATACATACAACATGTTCTGTACGAAACTGCCAAAATCATCGTCATCCAATCGAAATCCTTAATCTCTTGCAATCAACACTTTGCTTACTGTAACTGTACGTCTCTGTGTTTCTCTTTTTTCTCATAATTTTTTCAACAAAACCAGTCCAATCCAAACGCTTCATTTATTAACACTCTTCATGCCCATTCTCTTACATAAAGTTTTTCTCTTGGTTCAATTCCTTATCCCCTCAGTTTCACAGTTTAAATCCAGGTAAGTGAATTAATGAGTTCATAATTTTATTCCTTTTAGTGTTATTTATTTTTATTCCGTTTTTCTTCGCGGGTTTTGTTTGTTGGCTGAGAAAATTTAGGAAAGAAAGTGAACTGCTGAAAGTATGAATCATATCGTTTGCTTGAGTCTGAGTTTTCTGAGCAGCCAAGTCAGTTGTTAGGTATTTTATTAATGGGTTTGATTTTATTTCGTTTAGTCTGATATCAGATCATTTGCAGAGATGGGTTTCCCAAAGGAGTATGAGTTTCTGAGTGACATCGGATTAAGTGCTGAGAATCCGGGGTGTTTTGTGAATGGCACGTGGAAGGCTCGTGGCTCTGTGGTACCTTCTGTGAATCCTGCTAACAATCAGGTGATGATCTTGAGTTTGATGGAGTATGTTTCTGTTCTATTCATTTATTGGTTTGGATTTGGACTGATGATTTTTTAAGCTGTAATTGAAAATTTTTATCCTTTCTGACGTGCTCGTGTTGTTGATGCAGACAATTGCTAGTGTAGTTGAGGGTTCACTTGAAGATTATGAGGAAGGACTGAAAGCTTGCAGTGAAGCAGCAAAGACATGGATGCAAGTGAGATCATTGTTTTCCATTTTAGGGAGTTTGAAATATTATTCAAGCTGTTTGATTTTGTTGGATGCTACAATCTGCTAACCTATAACCGTGGATTTAATTGGTAACATTGCAAGAGAAATGAACTTTTTTCTTTATCCTCGATTTGTTCATCTATTGTTGCAGGTTCCAGCACCAAAGAGAGGGGAGATTGTTCGACAGATAGGCGAAGCTTTGAGAGAAAAACTCCAGCAACTTGGCCGTCTTGTCTCACTTGAGATGGGAAAAATTGTTCCTGAGGGAATTGGGGAAGTTCAAGTATGTTTCTCTCACTTGGAATTCATTAATTAAACTCATATTGACTCATTTTTGTTAATTAGCACCGTTGATTTTGCTGTAATAGTGCTAATTTGTCATATAATGTAGAATATGGATTGAATGTGAGTTAATACTTGCAGGAAGTTATTGACATGTGTGATTTCTGTGTGGGTTTAAGCCGGCAACTTAATGGATCAATAATACCTTCAGAACGTGAGCTCAGACAGTTTTTTTCTCTCTCCCCTTCTAAAATTGATGATGTTTAGTTGTGAACTAACAATGGCTACTTTCTCTCTTTGCCAACAGGTCCAAATCATTTGATGTTAGAGGTTTGTTGCATGTTTCTGCTTTCAAACTTGGCTTGATGCAGACAATCTATTGCCGTCGTTAACTTTTTTTTCCACTAATTTGCTACACAGACGTGGAATCCTCTGGGAATAGTTGGCGTGATTACAGCATTTAACTTCCCATGTGCTGTTCTAGGTGAGAGTTATACCTTGATCTGTCGTCTAAATGTCCGTTTCATTACAAAATGCTGTGATAAATGTGATAGATGCTTTATAACAATTTTCTGAAAGCACAATACAATTGAAATAGTACTTGAACTTGCTTTTGAAAAGACATTTACTATGAATTTCCAGCACTTGGATATTCTCTTTTGCTGTACCTTAACATATAAGAACTATCTACTTTTCTTCCATGATTTTATGCCATAAATTTACACATAATATGGTTCTGTAGGATGGAATGCATGCATTGCACTAGTCTGTGGCAACTGTGTTGTTTGGTAAGTGTAATGTCAACCTAAAGGGGAGCCCAAAGGATTTTATTTTATAACTCGACCTTCTTCTATTTGTTGCCGAAACAATTTCTTGTCAAGATTTGATTATTCTTGCATATTGTGAATTGTAATTTGGTGCTTGAATTCTATGGTATGATGTAAAGGAAAGGTGCTCCAACAACTCCTTTGATCACCATAGCTGTAACAAAGTTTGTGTCTGAGGTTTTAGAGAGGAACAACTTACCTGGTGCGATTTTTACTTCCTTTTGTGGTGGGGCTGACATAGGTCAAGCAATAGCAAAAGATAATCGTATTCCTCTCGTTTCATTTACTGGAAGTTCAAAGGTACTTTCCACCTTAAAACCATTTGCAATATCTATTTCCATGCTGATCACTTTTTGCGCAACATACAATTTCTCTGATTATATTTTCAGATTTTAATTTAGCTCCAAGTACATAATGTCATGAGAATTTTTATTGAGCTATCTGGCACATGCCCAATTACAGGTGGGTCTAATGGTGCAAAACATGGTGAATCAGAGATTTGGTAAATGTTTGCTTGAATTAAGTGGAAACAATTGCATTATTGTCATGGACGATGCCGACATCCCGCTAGCTGTTCGTTCTATTCTATTTGCAGCTGTTGGTACAGCTGGTCAGCGCTGCACAACTTGTCGCAGGCTGGTAATGTCAAATTATGATTTTCTGTTGAAAATTGTTGATATAGTGATATGCATCCAAATTCTTATGATTAACCTCTCTGTTTGCTGGTGCTGAAGCTTATTCACCAAAGCATATACGAAACAGTACTTGATCAACTAGTTACCGTGTACAAACAAGTTAAGATAGGAGATCCATTAGAAAAAGGCACCTTGCTTGGACCATTGCATACTCCACAATCTAGAAAGAACTTTGAGAAAGGAATGGAGACCATCAAATCTCAGGCATTTTCTGTTTTTCACCTTTGTACTCAACAAACATTTCTACTACAAACTTTTTAAGTTTATTTAACTATTTTGCAGGGAGGAAAGATCCTAACAGGTGGTTCCATTATAGAGTCAGAGGGGAACTTTGTGCAGCCTACAATAGTTGAGATTTCTCCAGATGCAGATGTTGTTAAAGAAGAGTTGTTTGCTCCTGTGCTTTATGTTATGAAATTTAAGGTAAATAGTTCTTTGCAAGGTATATTTCTTTGCGGGCTTTGTTATGTATATACCTTACTTTAAAATCAGAACACTTTGTACAGACTTTCCAAGCAGCTGTTGAGATAAATAACTTGGTACCCCAAGGATTAAGTAGTTCTATTTTCACTAGCAATCCTGAAAATATTTTCAAATGGATTGGGTAAGTTTTTCTTTCTTGCACATGCGAAATGTGTTAGTGTTGCTTTGCTATGTTTCTCATTTCAATGCCTTTTAGTCCTGAACAACAACCGTGAAACTTTCCGACTCAATGCAGGCCACAAGGAAGTGACTGTGGTATTGTGAACATAAATATACCCACGAATGGGGCTGAAATTGGTGGTGCTTTCGGTGGTGAGAAGGCTACAGGTGGTGGTCGTGAAGCAGGAAGCGACTCTTGGAAACAATACATGCGACGCTCTACTTGGTAACCTCACAAGCACACTCTCAACTTCAACTCCCATTTCTCTTCATTCTATACTTTCTACTGTTAACATATCCACTGATCGATCAACTCAACCTCCTTGCAGTACAATCAACTATGGAAACGAATTACCTCTAGCACAAGGAATCAATTTTGGCTAAGTCAACACGCATTCTGGTAAAAGTATGTTAACTTTCTGGTCTGACAAACTTCATATATTATTTTTCTGTTTCATTTATCCAAGTAGTACTGTTTTTGGATTTTAGGGTTCAGAGACAGTCTGTATTATCAGGAAAGAATAAGCTACCTATACTTTCCTGCAGTAGAAATTCTCATATTCCTCTTTATCTTTACAAGCAATATAATAAACTTTTCTCTAATTGTACTCCAAACTCCTTTATATAAATCTTTCTCTTTGGGTCAACCATTTATTTTTCTTCATTTTTTTTTTTATAATCAATCATGTAAATAAATAGTGAGAAAAAATGCATCACGTTTAGTTTTTAATAACTTTTCTTTCCCTTAATTTCAAAGTACTTCATTAATTAATTATTTTTTAGATGCATGATTATTAAAAAAACAAAAAATAAAAATTTAATATATTATCCAACTTTTTACCTGAAGAGTTGATTTTTTTTTTCTTTTGACAATTATTTACATAAAAAATAATCCATTTGCCTTTTTTTTTTTTTTTTAAATGAAATGAATGTGAACATTTGTATGAAAAAGACTCTTTCATTGAAAATAATATTTTGGAATAACTTGAGAAGTTACATCTAATAATTGCACACCCCAATTAGTTTTCATCATTGTAAATTATTTATAATCCAAAAATAAAATAAAATAAAATAATTGGAACCAACAAAAAAGACAAACAAGAATGAATCATGTGGCTTGGAAATCCAAATAAATTACTTTTAATTAATTAATTAATTAATTAAAATAATGGATTAATGTGAAAGATGTATAAAATATGAAGATTAGGTAAACTACTTACCAAGGAGGGTAAGGAAAAACAAGCACAATTATTGGAGGAATTTGTATTGAATCTTCTTTAGGTGCTGTTTGTTCAGGAAAGCTTACAGATATTTTCTAGGAAAATGATAGTTAATATTTCCCAGGAATATATTTTCCATCATCCAAGCTGGTGAGAATATCCAAATTTGATCACATATTTTCGCGATAAAGTTTATTGTTACAGCCCACGTCACAAAGAAGGCAATCAAACTAAGGTGGTCGTAATTTTTATAGATTAATGTATGATCTAAGAAAATAATTATGGGAAAGTAGTGATTTTGAAAAATAATTTTAGAAATATTATAAAAGCCACATAATTCGGAAATGTTTTGCAAGACTTCAAATCAGAATCTAAAGTATCTCTGTAATTTCCCCAAGCATCCAGTCCCAGCTGTTGCATATCTCTTCATTTTTCTTCAGATGCTTCAGGAACAGCAGGTGGTGCCGGCATGGTGGGGTGTCTGGAACTGATTTTATGTGTTGCTTTCTTAGTTGTCAATCCTCGGATGTCTAGCCTTTCCAATTCATACTTAAGATCCAATAAAAGAGATTTTTACATTCAGGACATTGTGCAAAATCTTACTTCTCTCCAATTTTTCTGCAATAAATGAATGGTTAGATTGTACTGAATGAGCAACTATCATATTTATTGGGACTGTAGAATGACTGTAATTTTTATGGAACAATGACGCTTTCAAAATCTAACTCTTTCCTTTGTTTTATGAATCTCATGATACAGGAAATTTCCATTCATATCATCATCTCAGCTAACCAAGTGTCAAATCAAAAGAATCAAAATGTTCAGGTTCAATTTCTGAAACCAGGGAAGATTTCTTTATCTCCAATGAGAGAGTTGCCAAGAAATTTTCAGAAAGGAAACAGAGAAGATAACATATTTCTAGCAACATAAAACAAAGTTATGTATTTTCATATTGATGACTATTACATTTGATCAACATATTTAAACTTAACCCTTTTTCTTTTTTCCCTTATTTACTTTTTGCATTAATTCAATTGTAATCTCCTCTTTTGTTCACTTCCATCATCAAACCAATCTTTCTTCATTAACTAGACAGAGTAGGGAAGCGACTTTCAGACCGTTGGAATCCCGGACCACGAATAATTTCTCCAGTAGGACTACTTGGAGTTGATTTTAAACCTCTAGGGGAATCCAAACTTCTTCTAAGAACATGTTTCATCGCAGATATTAGTTGTATAGCAGCATCCAGAGGTGGTCCTGAGGACTTAATTTTTTTGCAGTAATTCCTATGTTTAGCCATTGCTTCTTCTGTGCTGATTAGTCTTTCAGTTCTTATGATCTCATCTTTAATAACTTCTGCACACAGACCACAAATCCATTTTCCTTGATACCTTTTGCGGATCGTTTCAATGTACGCTGGTGTGCATTCTTCAGTTAGGCCACAGCAATCACACTTAACAAACTCAATTTCTGTTTGTGTCATGAGTTTTGTGTTTGCTGCTGGTGGTGGTGTTTCTGGAGATGATACCACCATTGGATCACTTACGATTGTCGCTGACATTGCCAATAATCCTGTAAAATTAATCAAACAGTATCAATAATCATCAATCATAAATACATATGCATGTTTAATTTTCTAAAAAGCCTTCTACCCTGTGTTTGTTTCTTAGGAAAAATGAGAGAATTCATTATATTGTGACTCTATATCATGCATATAAAAATGTTTGGTTATGTTTGTTGAAAGTAGATTTCATTTCTATTGCAAACATATAATAAAATTAAAGGACATACATATCAATGAAAAAAAATGCTTCAATTGAAAATCGAAAGCCATGTAAATGAACCATCTTCCCAAGAAAAACAGAAAACGTTCTGGGAAAAACCCAACATGGTAATAAAATTTCTCAAAATCTATGAACAAGAAAGAGAGATTAACATCAATAAAAATCAAATCTATTGATGATATAAGAACACAAGAATGATGAAAAACTCAAAAACCAATAACAGCAATAAACAAAAACAAGTGAATTCTGATAAAATTTACCAGCAAAAGCAGATCAAAAAAACAATCTTGATTCCTTCTTCCTCTTCACCTCTCTTCTCTCTCTGCTTCTGCTAGTATTTTTGGCTTTCTTATTATCTTTCTTTTTCCCACTCTTCTTTTTCAATCTTCTCGTCTTCAGCAAAATCAATCTCACACGTTAAAATCATTATAAAAAAAAAGACCTTTTTATTCTCAGGTTTTCTCTCTTCTTCTCTGAAGAACTCCAAATACCATCAAAAGCCCTACTTTCAGTAGCTCTCAAAACCCAAATCTTATATGAACAGAAGAAGAAGAAAAGAGATTTGCTTTTTGTTGTTTCTCTCCTAAATTCTCCACCCCACGAGCACCTGTATTGTATTGTTTGATTATGTGTCGAAAATCATTAGTGGTAGAAGCTTTTAAGACAGGAAAAGCACTTTTATAATCAGCACTAAGCAGAAGCCAATCATTGAAGCTTTAAGAAGGGGACTAACAGTAAATTCCATCTAAGCAAAACTTATGGATGGCTTGTCATCAGTGAATTATGACCGTTGATTTCTGGATTGCCAGCTAAGCATTATCAATTTATCATGCTATGAAACTAAACTTATCCAAGCCGTTATGTAAGTTTGTTCACATGTCTGAACAAATGGGTTTCTGCCACGTGGAGGATTGAAATGTAAGATACAACTTGGAAGATTTCTTTGACTTTCTTCCATTCTTTTGTAGTCACAAAAGTATTTTCTCATTAAATCTTTGAATTTATCCTTCTACTGACAGTAATTATCATCAGAAAATGAGTTTAGAAAATAAATATGTATTCTCACATTCTTCCTTTTATCACTAAATTCAATTTTCTTTATTATATTTGTATGATTTAAATTTATATATTAATTTATATTATCTAACTGAATAATTTACAGTAATATAAATAATAAAAATAAAAATAATTTTCCAAGAAAAAAGGACTAAACGAGAACAAAAGATATCCACTAAAAAAATTATATATTAATTTATATAATTAATTATCTATTGAATAATTTACACTAATATAAATAAATTATTTTTTTAACTTTCACCTTTATTGAAATTTGAAATTGTACATAAAATAGGATAAAATTTAAGTGTATATTCAATATATATATAAGGATCATTGACATTATGGTACTACTTTGATAATAATAATATGACCACAATATCATCTCGATAATATATTTCTTTTTTAATAATGTGTTATTTTGATAAGGTCAGTATTTGGACATTATATAAATAAAGAAGAATTTTTTTTAATATTTCGTTTCAGTATTTTTTTTTTCCAACTCCCGATTCTCATATTTTTTTTTTAAAAAATTAGGCTAATAATACACAGAATTAAAAAATTTTAGACATACAAGAGAGAAATTTGTATTTTATCATATCCTAAATATGAAAGCATTTCATATGTAATAGTTGATTAAATTTGAGATAATAAAAAAAAAAATAAAAAAAAGGAATTTTCTGGGAAAATTATCACAACGAAGAAAATTCTTTGGTAGGTGAAAATCATTAACTCTATGCAAAGACTAAAGCAGGCCACTTAGGTTTTCACATGACCTGAAACTCCATTAATTAGTTTCTAGTCAAGCTCCTCACCCAACTTTTTCATGCATGGAGATCTAAAACACATGATAAAATTCATTTTAGGTCCAGAATATTTGATCAAAATAGGTTAAAATTGTTTAACTTATCATCTTTTAAGTTTAAAAAATTATTATAAAATAAATAAATTAAACAGACAATATTATTCATATTATAATAATAAACAATATTATTATACAATACTGTATTTGTTAATCGACCTTATAAAATATATATATTACAAAATAATCACGACATTATTTACATTAGAATTATAATAAATATTTTTAAATATAATTAGTTCGTCAAATTTATTTTTCTATTATTATATCAATTGGTAAAGAAAAAAATTATATGCATACCAATTTAAGTTACAAAATTAACATTTTGAGTCATCAAATTTTTACCTATGAATGTGATGTTTCTACATAAACCATGTTAATCACATGCAATGAAATGTCTAACAAGTAAGATGTTATTACTATGAAATTGGATAATAATTGAGTTTGATACATGAAGTGTGTAGTGATTGCATTGCAAATTACGCTACCTCATCTTTTGATTTTTCCTTTTGCCTTCACTTTCATCATCAATTATTTTTGCAATTGCATGAAAGAGGAGGGAGGGTATACCTTGTTGGTGATTCTTCATGATCCTAATTTGTAATCATAATAATGAAAGCCAACAAGAAGTCTTACTCATAGTCATATCAATTTGGAACAATTTATGTTTTATTATAAATATAGTTATCAAATTAAATATATGGTTCAAACATTGCCACCTTAAAAACTCAAAGAGAGTTAGGCTGCATTCGAGAGTACAAAAAAAGCATTAATTTATTTGGTATTTATATTTTTTTTAGCACTTTTATTTTATTAATTTTTAAAAAAAATAATTAGAGTTTAGTTAATAAGTATAAAAGTATTTATATATTAATTTAAGTGCTAAATTAAATTTTTAGATGTATTTTAAATTTATATATATTAATTAATTTTAATAAATAATTTTAAAAAAATAAAATACATCTTTAGCAGTGACAAACACCTTTATTTCTCTTTCTATAAGCTGGAAAATTATAAAAATTAATTGGCATTAATTGTGAAAATGACTACCATTATGATTTTATTACAATATATTTCAATAAGATGATTAGAAAGAGGACAACCCACCAATATTTTGAAATTTTATCTTTTATACTTTCTTTTTTTATTTGTTTTTTGGTGGGTGTTGTTTTTTTTATTGCATTAATGGGAATTTTGTGGGAACAATTTGTATGAATACTCACAAGGCAAAGAAGCTCACATTTCACATTCATGCACGTGAAACATATATACATTGTTTAGGCCATTGATTATCAATGCTGTAATATGTGGAGGACACAAAATTTGAGTATTTATATATGATTTGAAAAGTGGGAAACAACCTTGTTGTCCTTAGTTTCTATATAGCTATCAAATATGGCTCCATAAGACGGGCATATTCATAGATAGCCATATCACACAATACCTAGACAATAAAAATGTTGACTTTACATAAAAATTAGCGTTTCTTCCTTTAATTTCATTATCAAATTTATGTTATGCTTTTAATAGGGAGAATAATAAATATTCCCATATAATTTCATTAAATGATAAATGCCCCCCTCCTTTATCTTTTGTAATAAATGCCCTCCTAAACTTTAAAAGTAATGACATATAATCCGTATCAATACAAAAAATATTTAAAAAGTAAGAGTAAATACCTAATTTTATGAACTAAATCATTGTGCACCATCTCTATCATTAAACCTCAATGATTTTTTCCTTTGCCTCCTTGACATTTGCCTTTCGGCATCTCGCCGTCAACATGGACATCAATAAAATTTCATCACGTAAAGTATAATGAATTCTAAACATAAAATATTTTTAAGCCATCAAAATATGAATTTTATAGAAGTATTTATCCGCCTTATCGCCATCGACGACTATGAAGTGACAAATGATCAATGTCAATGTAAGTTTTCCTCCAGTGTTCAAACTTGAACGTTGGCAGAGTTGGCGATACAGACTCTGTGAAAAATATTGAAGAAGGTGTTGACTTGAAGAGTGGAAGAAGGTAGTTGAGAGTGTAGTTCAGCAATCCAGTCGTGGAAGTGGAAGCGGAAGCAGTTGCATCTGCAGTTGCGGTTGCGAAGGAATCCTCAAAGTTTTTTTTTGATGACGGAGTAGGTTGTAGATATGAGGTTTTGGTTATTAGAGGTTTAAAAGATGAGTTGGAGAAGAAGAAGCTGTGGTGATTGTAGAGGAATCTTGAACGGTTTCTAATTTTAGGATAAGTTACAGACATGGGTTTTGGGTTGTTGGAGATTTAGAAGTTTAATTGTAGGAAAAAAAAACAGTGAGATTCTACAAAAGAAGATAATAGATCTAAGTTTAGGATAAAGTATATGAGGGTATAATGGTAATTGCATTATTATAGAGAGTTGTATGTAACAATCTTCAAAGCTTGGGTGGGGGGAATTTGTTACGAAAGAAAGTGCGAGGGGGCATTTATTATTTAATTAAAGCATAGAGGAGTATTTGTCATTCCTCCGTTTTTGATATTCAAATATTTTATTAAATTCAATTTTCTTTATCTTAATCAATGAGATAAATAGTATCTAAGATTTAAACTTTACACATTACAAGCACATATATGAATACATTTAATACTCTATATGTTTTTATTTTTATTTTAGTATGGCCATACATACCTAAGGTCAATTAAAGCCAAATATATTAAAATCATTATTTAAATTATATGTTACACTGGATATAATCAAAACCAACGTGTCACACACTAATCACACAATATATTTATTAATCAAGTGGGTCATTATAATTAATTATAATTATTGATTGCATGATTGGGTATATGCCGGCCTTTGATTGCATGTCCAATTATATACACAAGTATGAAACAAATAAAGTAAAGTTTTTTCCTTTTTATTTTATCTTCTAATAGTTTTGATAGAACAGATGATAATATATGTGATGGATTGAAAGGAATCAATAGAAAAATAGAAAAAAAAAAAATCAAAATAAAATAGTGATTGGTATTTAGTGGCTACTAAAGGGAAATTGGAAATGACAACTAGCAATTTTGTTTGTTTGCAAAATTTTCTCGAGAAAGTTCCCTGGAAAACTTCGCTTATATCCACAAAGAGACATAGTAATCCTTTTTATAAAGTAAGGATTGAGTTATTTGTGTTCTACTCATACAAAATTTTATTTTATTTTTCAAGTAATTAAAATAATTACCAATTTCCCATGCCTTAACCCTTGCTATTATTACAAGTCTATGTAATTAATTAATCAAAAATTTTAATTAAAAGTTAAAAATTTAATCTCAAATTTTAAAATTCATCTGTAATTTTTTGAATTATATATATATATATTTTTAAATGTAATTTCAGCACAAACTCATTAAAGTTTCAGGTCTAGTTTATAGTAAATCATACTTGTCCACTCATTTTAAATTTCTATATATAAATTATAAGATATATTATTTTACTATATAGTATAAAAATTTAACCCAATTTTTGGGAATTATTATTAATATGTCCAAATCATGACTACATAAAATGTCCTTATAATTTATTTCATTAATTACTTGCCTAAGGATTTTGATAGCAACTCTACATACATTGTATTTTATATGAGAATTGGGTTTCACAAAAAATCATACGCCTAACATAATTAAATAAATATTATACCATATATTTTCGTGATATGAAATTGACATAACATATTATTTACAATTAAAAGATGAAAGAATTGAGAATTATTATAGAAGAATTAATGATTACAACCAACTATAAAATAAAAAAAATATATTTAATATATTTATGTAAATTGTAAGTTTGTCAGTAGTGGTATATATTATATGATGTGAACTTGACATAACAAATTATTATTTCTATGGTTGACACAAAAACTTTTGATTTGATTTGAATTTTTGAAAATTGGAACCCCATACTTTTCATTTCCACAAAAATATTAGCTCTACATGTGCATGAGATTTGAGTTGGATTTAGTATGTTATTTCTTGTATTATTTTTTCAAGGCTATGTTGCCATCTTGTCTTTAAAGATAGAGTTACCATACCCCAGAATGATTGATACGCTTACATGATTTTTATAATATAAAATATTAAATTTGCCGTATAATTATCATATATAATAATGCAATTTTTTATTTTATGATGAGTTTTTTTCACTAAAAATCGAATCTTAAAGCTCATTTTTTTACCAAATAAAAAAAAATTTGTTCATATGAACATAGATTGTCGAGTAAAAATTTGAGAATTATAATGAAAAATTTTAAATAAAAACAAAAGAATTAATATATATATTGTATATTTGAATATATCATAATATACCCTAATGGGTAATATAAAATATTTGATAACTTCATATTATGTCTCCCACATCATGGCAAATCTTTATGCTTAGTGCTCCTTTTGATTTTATTCCTTTGTCTTAGACACTCTATTACCCTTCTGTATTGTTCCAAAGATTTTACAATTCTGAAAGACTGTAAAACTGCCCATCAAGTAAGAAAAAAATAAAAAGCATAGTATGTATCTCTCTATACATGTATCATATTGTTGCTTGATACTCACAATTGGCTTGCCTGCTTGACTTAATTTAATGTTGTTGTCGACAATACCGAGAAATAGAAGTGTCATAATCCTTATTCTTTCAAATATTGAGTTGCATGCACCCACCTTATTAGTTTGATGAATATTGTAACTCAATTTTTTGTTAAATTGAGTCATTGAATTGATGTTGAATAATTAGTGTCTGTCTATTAGAGTGAGTTAATGCAAATTTATGTTGTTGGCTTGTAAAATTGACTTTTCATAATCTTCAACAATCATAATTACCATATTGCCTTGAATATCTGATAATGATGTAATTAACTTAGAAAGTATGCTAGTGCTGGGTTTCGGTTGAACTACTATTATGATGTGAACTTTTCTAATTTCTAATGTAGCCCATCAAAAAATAGTATAGAGATGGGACTATATAATAAATATATATAAATAATACAGAAAAATAAATTTCATTAATTAGTTTCTCTTTTGATGGGACTATAATAAATATACAGCATAGAAATATACAATATGAATAAGGTGGACCAACAAATTTCATTAATTTACATCTAAACCACATGTAGGTGGATGTAATCCCAAATAAAATCCTTTTTGTTTTCTCAATGTCAAAGTTAGGTGAGATTTGATTCATGTGATTAGCCAAAATAAACTAAAAATAAAAATTTGGAAAGGAAAGCAGAGGAAAATTATGTTATTTTTATTCCTCAAACCTTGTTTCTATGATATAGGATACACAACATAAATGTATGGAAGCTCTTGACTGAGCTTATTGAAAGAACAAATTGACAATCATACAAATTATAAAAGAATCATTGAGAATAAAACAAAGTATTAATTTACAAAATATCACAGTTTTTGAAAACTGTACCTTGAGTGAACCTACCAATATGTTTTCTGAAAGTATAAGCATTTCTGGTACCAGCCAAAAATGAGTTGTATCCTTTTGACGTTATGCCAGAATGAACATTTGAACCCCAGACTGCAATTACACCAAAATTGCAGCCAAGGCAGAGCGAAAATGGAGCTTATAGGAAAGCCAAAAAAGACTTGTATAACTGTTTTTCTACAATGCTATTTCACAAAGTATGGGTTAAATCATCACTTTCTCTATAAAACTATATCTCCAGTATGTTCACAGTGAGAAAGATCATCAGAAGTTTGCTCCTTCTCGAGCTCTTTTATTAGCTTTTCAATCTGTCGTATATAAATTGGCATAAAATGATCATTTACCATAGACTGTGACAGCCTCAATTTACTATAAAGTGACCGTGGCGTGAGGAAAACCCCAACCTTAGTCTCTACTGGCTGCAGACTTCGATCTGAGTTGCTTGAGGTGGAGGCATCATTTTCAATACTTTCAGAATCACCATCTACGTGAAAGGTAACAATATGCATTATCTTCCCTGGAGGGAAAAACCTGTGTGCTTCCTTCATTTCTGGCACAGACCTCCCTGAGTGGATCTCGCCTACTTCTGCAATGGCTGCCGCTTCTTCTTCCCTTATTTCCTTTGCCATGTCACCACCCTCACCTCTTGTATTCTCATAAAGCTCGTGTTCAAGTTGTTGCCACAACTCAACTTCAGTCAAGTGTTCTTCGTGTGAGTTATGGCTCATGCAGTCATCATCATCATGACGATCTACGACGTCATCCAAGTGTGGATGTGCTTCATTAGAACATGGCTTTATTTCTGAAGAACAATCCATTCCAGACAGAGATACAGGAAGCTGAATGTTTTCAATTGAAGTTGTCCCGACTTTCTTCGGAGTTGTAAAAAGCAGCTCCCGAGTTTCTGTTTTGGAGGAAGATTCTAGGGAAACTCCCTCATCTTTTGTGCTTGATTGACGATGACGGGGTCCCATGCACGACCATGAGGACAAAAGTACAGGACGCATCCATGCTGCCTGAGCCATGCTCTGGGCTCTTTTCATCACAACCTGTGGACAATCAAACCGCTCAATAAAACTTTGTAATTAAACACAAATCATCAACAAGCATCCAATCAGCATTATGAGCCAAATTGTGTATAAACTACAGTTGGGAGAAATGGGTCTACCTGTGTACCATTTGAAACAGGGCGCAAAATCGCCCCAGCACCAGCAACTTTTGCTCTAGCACTGGCAATGGATGGAAGATGGGAACCCAATACCGATGCAGAACGATATACAGTACTAAGAATTCTTGTACGCTCAATCTGATTCCTCAGATCATTTAGCCAAGCAGATGCTGTCACCTGTAATAAATTCCTCTTTGTGAGACAGTAGAAAATATAG
Source organism: Trichilia hirta (assembly GCA_035221805.1). Lineage (NCBI taxonomy): Eukaryota > Viridiplantae > Streptophyta > Magnoliopsida > Sapindales > Meliaceae > Trichilia > Trichilia hirta. Next base: position 604,045 of record JAWDEX010000011.1, on the reverse strand, counting down.
TTGAAAAGCTAAATACAGCCTTGCCGTAATACAAATAAAATACAATTTAAGGAACTGGGCAGAAAAACAAGCTTTCAGAAATTCAATGACAACAAATGACTTCACACTGGAAATACAGAAATAAATGAGCAGTTTATCAATTCTTCAACCTTGTTGAAACAAACAAGGCAGTATTTATATCCTAGATTACAGAACATAACCTCAGCACGCAAATCATCCACTGAGGCAGCAGAAAAAGTTGGAACTAAGTCAGCTCCATTTATGACAGAGGTAACAAAATCAACTCCTGATTCTGCCAATTCCCAGGTCATACAAGCACCTACATGAGATATATATAGTCAGTTTTATAATTTTGCACAACTAACAACAAACTCATCAAGCAGACCAAACAAAACATAACAAACAAAACTGAGATCTAAAACTGGATGAGGAGGATCACCTCATTGTGACTTTAAGTGGAAACAGTCTTAAAAATGACGCTCGGCAAAAAAATGACAAACCTGGAGCAAATGTAACGCAGGCAGCTGTTGATAATTCCTTCTGCTCCCTCAATACGTATGTTAAAAGTGCGGCAGTGCCTCCACCCAAAGAGTGTCCAACAATCTGTTAAAAGGCCACAAATTTTAATCAAAATTTATTCAGCTTAATTACATAATAGCCAGCAACGGCATCAAATTTAGAAGTAGAAGGTGTCCATGCCAATTGCTGGCCGTTTTTATTGCTTCAAAGTTTACAGTAGGGTTCCAAAAAGAAAGCAATATTTGAACCCAAGAATAAATCAATTAAAAAGGTCTTCCAACTTGTTGCAGGATAACGGGTAGAAATATCACAAATGATTAGGAAAGAAGAAAAGAAATAGCACAGAAAAGCTAACAGCTGACAAGGCTTTACAGAAAAAAGATTTTTCAAGTTACAGCTTTTACCTTAATTTGATAATCAGGATAATCAGCTAGTGCCTTAATAAGACAAGGAGTGGTGAGTTTTGCTATCCACCTTGCAGCTGCTACCATTCCACAATGAGCATAACCTAAAACTACATTGCTGATTCCTCCCTCATGCATGAGAGTGTGATGGAATGGAACAACAGCTCCAGTAGCAGCTGTCAGAGTATCTTTGATACTGTGTGTCCCACGAATCAACAAGAGAAAACACTTTGTTTTGTGGTTGACTAAAATTGTAAACGCTGGCTTCAATATCTGCATAGATTAGCAATGGTGTACCCCAACTCTAATTAGAGAAGTAACAAATAAATCAACAGAAAGATGGTAACATTCAAGTTATAATATAACGTACTCCTGCTTTAGGTTCCTGAAGAAGAACATCTTCTTGGGTATAGCCAGTCTCCTCCAAAAATAAAGAGAATGGTTTTTTCGAAAAATGCCAACACAGAGTCAACAAATTTAGCAGATACTTAAATTCAGCTATAACCTCCGGTCCTTGAAGCTGTACACTTTCTTCACCACCAAATATGCTGTCAACAAGTAAGTTTCCCTGAAAATCATTGTTACATGGTCAGAAATCAGAATCATGCCCACTAAATAATAAATATCAACCACAACAAATCATTATGAGTTCACTCTAGCTCATCAACTTCTGTTGCTTCATATGAAGATAACACGAATTTATCCTATGATTGACAGACTAAAAGACAGAAGAAATCCATGTGTATATAGCTATGTTATCCACAAGTACCTTATTCTTCAAACATCAAGTATGCTTACCTGCCTCTTCAATAAAAAATTGATCCCGAATGCTAAATCACCAATTGGCCACTTCCCTAGAGTCTCAGAATAAGTAAATCGAAGAGTTTCAGACAAGGTCAATATCGTCTCTAACCAAGTAGCCGGTGCCTGAATTAACCTATGTGAAACACGGTCAATTCCTAAAGTACCATGGCTGGTCGATTCACCACTGTTTTCGTCATTATCATCCCCATGTGATGGATGTGTCTGTAATTTACGGGTCAATGAGTAGTACAAAAGAGCAGCTGCCCCAGCTGCAGTAGCCATTGTCGCAGTTGCCATGAGCTTATCCCTAATTAAGAAAAGGAAGTAGTAATAAAGTTAGGAACACAATGGTCATCCGTTGAAGTTTTTAACTTCAACAAAACAATCACAAAATACGTAATACTTCATCTTCAATTTGATCATTACAGATATTAATACCAAAACCCCATAAATTTTAAATGAAAAAGAAAACTGTTTAAAGTCTTAATTCCACATTAAACTATAAGCTTAATCAAATTCAAATTAAGTTAAGAACATTGAAATCAATTTTTACCGACATAGAAAGCCACAAACCTCAATAAGAATTCGTTGACTTAATTAACAACATTCAAATATTGGAATTTTGAGTATTACCTCATTAATCTTCCAACAAATATCAAAGTCAATCAGCAGCTCAGGAGTTTAATCACAATCCTACGCAGAAGTGAATTCAAATCCAAACAAAATTTATCTTCCCAAACTTTCTCAGCAACCAAACGACACAACCAAATCGAAAGCATCAAACTTTGACATTCAAGACCATAAAAATTGAAAACTTCACACAGAAAACGAACTAACAAACCATAATTTAACCAAATTAATTGAAAGGAAAAATCGTAACCTAAAAACCATCGAAGAGAATAAACAAAACCCTTAAAGATAGCCAAGAATCTGCTAGGGATAAATTGTCCAAACCTGAAGAGTAACAGCTCGATTTTTCAACTGAAAATTCGTCAGTACCGTAGTTCTAAAGGATTCAAGGAGGCTTGTTCATGTACTCGAAGCATTTTCTGTAAATTATATATATATATATATGACGTTCCTTTTTCATAACATCAGCCACGTGGCGTGAGAACATTGGGCCTTCGATTGGGGGAACTGGAAAAGTTTTTGAATACCGACCTGAACTAACGAGGTTTGGGATTACGACGCGTTGAACAGACACGTGGCACTTCGATTTCTCTCCGGTTCTAAAAAAGTTGAAATTATGCGATTTGTTGTTTCAAATAACCTTTAATTTTCATCGGAGAAGTTTGTTAAAATTTCATTTCATTTATTAAAATAAAAATGAAATTGTAAATATATATGTATTTTTCAAATTTATAAACAATTATTAAGTGAATGCATAATAGAGAATTGTAGAGAGGGCAAGGTTCAGTAATCTATTTCTACTCTAGACCATATTAAAAGGTTTGAAATGACTACATTGCCCTTAGAACAATTTCTATGAAAGAATCTCAAACATGGGATAATTCTAATATCATTAGATTATAATATTAACAGTAAAATGGATTGATACTCGATAGTTAATTGAAGGCAAAAGCTAGTCATTAAGACAAAACAGTAAAAGCTACAAGCTAAGTATCACAAAAAGCACTTCTGTTAATGAATTTCCCCATGCGGCAGACTGCATATGACCAAACTCTCGAGGTTCGGTTCTTTTCTGTTTTGTAGGACAATGGCTATGATTCAATGAAAGCAATTGAGGACATAATTTAAGATAAAAGGGGAAATGCATTTCGGATTTTTAGTTTCAGCATTAAGATGCTCTTAATCTCGCTCACTTATAGCTGTCAAGTGCTCATCGACCTCGTCGATGGGCAAAACTCTGAAGACTGGATTCTCCTTGCTCACCACTCCAACCTGTGACAAACAAAAGTCCAGAAAAAATTATCAGTGTTATTGTACATTCAAGAAATCCTTGTCGTGGTATATTGAGTTTCGTCATAACGATCAAAATACAATATGAGAATATGTTTAACATTGTGCTCCTCATTGTGTTAGATCTTATAGCAAGGAACTGAACTAAAATATAGAGAATTTTACATACCTCAATCTCACTGGCCTTAAAATCCTCTTGCAGAACTGATTGCAAGGCAGAAATTGCGGTCTGGAAATGAAAAGGAAATAAAATATTAGATTACAGAAATAGAAAAAGAAAGAAACTAGAGTAAATAAAGAATTCCTATGATTCTAGTAGTACAGGCACGCAAGTTGATCACCTAAAGAAGAAGAAAAGGAACCAAAAGTTAGACCTCATCAGTTTGCAATAAAAACAAACAATTCTTACAAAGAGAATGTAATGCGTACCTGCACAGTTTCTTGGTAGCTAAATGCAGGATCATTCTTCATTTTCTTCTCCAAGAAATTAATTGCCTCTTGCTCTTTCAAGCCAGCACTCGTTGCCTAAACAATACCAAAATTAACTCCCCAATCACAGTAAATTCACCTCATTAACAGTTTTACATAAACAAGAGCAGAACATGTGATCAACTAGAATGTTAAAAAAGGAAGCATATACCTTGTGGCCGAAGAAATGGCCAGCAGGGTCACATTTATAGAGACGAGGTCCATATTCATCATCAATACCCAAAACCATAGCAACTTCAAATGAAAATATTAAGGAACATGGGAAGGGCAAAATCAGTAACATGGTCACAAGCTAGTATTAATATAGCAACTTTTGAGACTCTAAAGGACTAGAAAACATACCTACACCAAGTGGTCTCATATAAGCATGTTGAGTATAGACTTGCGATTTGTCAGCAATCCTGCACACATAGAGAAATTAATATAACTGTATTCATGAGAAAGTGTCACTGCTATATTTAATAAATTTCAGCAGTAACAATGGCAAAAATGAATAATGCAAAAGAGATTGTTCATTGAACAATTTTAAAATTATGAAATGCTACACAAGTGTGGGTAGAATTCAAATTTAGTGCAAAGCCTAATTTTTCCAGCAACAGATAAGAGTTCAAATAAACATTAAGGAAATAAAAATTTACCATTTAGATAATACATCCACGGGCATTTCATATCCATACTTGAAGCGAAACTCAGCAGTTTCATTTCTCGCTTGCTGAACCAGCGTCCTTGCATCAGCTGGAAAATGACAAGATAAAAGACACCTAAGCTCTACATATTTTCACAAGCACTCAATAAAGAACTACAATTTCTATAATTTAACCTAAAATAATGATGCAAATGCAAAATTTAGACAGATAACAATGAGCATTAAAAGAATACACTTTAGATAAGAAATAAACAATAAAAAAAGAACCCTGTTGTGATTGTGTTTTGTATTAAAATAGATTAGATTGACTTGCCATCTTTCTTAATGAATCTTTTTTTGTTTCCAAAGATACATCCTTGCATTCTATTGCATGAAAAACATTAAACATGCTCAAACAAATACATACTCTGCCCTTCATACATATTATTTGATTCTTCTAAAACCTTGTTTCTCAAAACAGCTGTTCTCATCTGATTGGGTGATTATTTCTATCTTTAGAATTCTGTTCACAACCACAGCAAGAATAATAACATAATAAAAAAGATCAAACCCAAACAAATTTGCAGTTTCAAAAATAAAGTCATACATGTAAAATCAAGATCCTTGAACACTGTATAGGTTTTATATAGATGTTTCATAAATTCTTATGTTTCTATAGAGGACCTTCAATGACATATTGTTCATAAACTTTTTGCATCTTCAAGCTAAAGGTAGCACAAAAAAGAAACCTGTCATGCCAGTTGCAAGCAATCCAAGGTACTTTGTGATGGCAAATAAATGTGTGACACTAGTATGATCCAAAAGCTTATCCTGCATAATTTTAGAAACATGAAACTCAATTAAAATTTCAACTAGTAAGTAGAACAAGGATTGACTACAATCAACCAATAAATACTAACCGGGACCTTCTTCTGAGTCACAACACAGACTGAATCCTTTCCTCGAACACCGATTGAGGTAACCCCAGCAGCCTTAACAGCCTTGAAAGCATACTCTATTCAATCATTCAAAACACCATTAGCTTATTGTCAATTCATTACTTGTTCAGCAAGCAAGAACAATTCTTGAAAGCCTACAATATAGACCTAATGCTCCATCCGTTAACATGGAAACTTTGGAAACCAGCAAATCTATGTCAGCCGTTTCTATCAAACAGTTATTGGCAAGAGGTTGGAGTGAGACACACGGAACAAGACGTAACTAACTGCAGATGAATCCAATTAATAAGCATAAATTTCCTTTTTCTACATAAATGAGAACTTCAAACTGACTGATAAAAATATCGAAACTTATATAGAAGATAATACTACAAACAATTCAGTGTAGCATCACTCAAGTCATCAAACCTTAGTTTGGAATTGTGGTACTCTGCTGTGCTTTCAGTGCTTCTGTTGTGCTCTGAAAGCACAGTAGGTAAAGTAATTTACCAACTTTTGGTGCAAGAAACTTGTTCTTCTACTCATATTTGACATCAAGAACTTTAAAGCAGCAACACCACAATATCAAATGATAAATTGATTTTATCAATTTATCTTTGCTTGGTATTTTGTTAGTTTTCAACGATTTCCTTGATGTTATTACAGTGTGTTTATGTTCTTTGTAAGTTGATAAACAAGGGATTCTTCAATGGGAAGTCAAATTCCGGAAGATTTCTTGCATGAGAAGATAGTGTAACAGCAGCTTCGCGGCTGCAGTGGCCAAAGCTAGATCAGCTTGGTACTGCAACAAGAAAATTAACCAGCTACAGTGCTGAATCGAGGGATTTCATTTTGTTTTCCATCCCTAAAGGCTGCCTATATATAGAACCTGTATGGGAATTTGAAGAGAGAGCTTCCAAACTTAGAAATCGAAGATAAACTTGAAAAAACTTGCTAGAGCTTGAAGAATCTTTGAATAGCAACGGATTAATCAAGAAGACAAAAAGATTTAGAGTGAAATCTTCAGGGAGTTTACTTCTCTCTTTTCATTTTTCTTTGTTGTAATCCATGAAACTTCTATTTGTATGCTTGATTATCTTTGAAAACATGTTAGGCTAAGTTATATTTCTGGAGAGTTGATGTAATCTATGTTTGATATCACATTTTGAATGCTACATATAAATTGAGCATTGTTTGATTCAAGTTTATTTGTATTATTTAGTTCTTAGTACTTCTAGTTCAATGGCTACAGATTATATGATAATGAATTTAGAATTTTACACTTGGGACAAGTAATATTAAATTGGACATTGAATGATGCAAATAAGGCTATTAATTAGTTGGGAAACTATTACTTCCTTAGAAAATCATTAGAAAGAATAAACTCTTAATTCATTTCTAATACTTAACTTTTAATAGGGATATTGAAGTTGGGTTTTAGAAGTAGATATGGCTTTACGGTCAGGAGAGGGAGTCAAATACATTAGATTCTTGTTTTATAACTTAGAATTGAATGCGCATTAAAACGGCATACAACTATGGTTAAAATACAGATGAAATCAATTCTCTAAAACTTGTTAAATTTGGAGTTCAATTTTGAAATTTGATTGCATTTTTGTTTTAGTTATTTCATTGAGACTTTAATGTTTAAATTAGGACTAATTGCCATTTTCGTTATTATCTAGATAAAATTAGTTTTAATTTATTTATAGGACTTGATAAAATTCATAAATTTTTCTTGTGGATTGACAACTCTACTCTCTCTAAACTAAAAACTTGACACTATACACTTGCGATCCGTAAATTCACACTCACTTTGCGGAGCGAACGACAAACAAGGCAAAATAAGTTCTAAAACTTTCGACTTTGACTTCCCTAACAAATAAAGAACTATTATCATCTAACAAAACAGTAACTAAACTATATAACACACTAAGAACTTTAAATCTGTTAAATAACATTAAAGCTCCACTTTTTCAACTTCATATAGCTAGATATCATAAATATCGAACATATTATCCATTAACTACCCAAATTAATGAGAATCAAACGCATGCTTTTGTTCTCTCTTTCCCCCCAATGTTCTCAGCAACCAACAGTAGTCAACCTATGGGTTCTAAGAATAAAGTTCAAATCTTCTTTGAAACAATAAATATGGCTACATGGCTTGACTCACAATCAGAACATCGCAACTGGGGTAAAATCCATTATTGCTAGCTCAACATTACTCGAATCATTAAACTAAACTCTAAAATTTTCAGCTTTTGATTCCTCTAGAACTTAAGAAAACCAAAATCAAAAGATATATCAACAACAGCAGATCCAATCACACGCACAGAACTTTAATTCCTCCAAATAACGCAAAATATGTAATCTTTAAGTCAATATAACAAGAAAAGGGGAGATATTTGTACATACCCACTTGAAAGAGACGACCTTCTGGAGAAAAAATTGTTATATGGCGATCGTATCCTCCACCGCTTCCTCTACTCATTGTTGCACTACTGCTACTGAGATCTCTTAGTCTTTTGATTTACGAAATTCCAAAGGTAGAAACTGTAGAAAAGTTAAGTAGAAGTTGACAACAGTATACCGCCTCCCAATAGTTCTACGAAAATTTGACAGCAGGCACTTTATATTACCTAAATACCCATGGCTAAATCATAGAATAACGCAATCGCCCTTCCTGACCACAAAGGGTCTTTGTTTACAATATAGTGAATTAAAAATTATTTTTACTATAAAATAAAGTCATTTTACAAGTCTCGATGTTTTTTTAATTTTTGAAAATAAATAAAAAATAAGAATTATTATAAAAGAATTAAAAATTGAAAATTACAATAGTAATAAGTATAACAAGCCACTCCCTAATTGTACTTATAAAATAAAATCATTAAAAATCAAATACAATAAAATATACTAAATTCAATATTTTTTATTCGTGTTTATTTTTATAAAATAAAAAAAAATTTTAATAATATTATCTTATTCTCACTATTTTATATCTATTTTTTAATATATTTAAGTTAACAATTATTTTTATAATCTTTATTAATAAACGATCGAGTTAAAAATTCAATAAATAAATTATATAAATTTTTATTAATGTGATCAAAATTTTTTTTTTTTTGTAATATAGAATTAAATACAAAAACTTATAAAATATTAGTACAAATAAACTTTTATAATACTTAACTAAAACGAAAATAAATAACATTAAAAATTATTGATAAAATATAAATATTTGTCAAAACAATTAAGTCAAATAGTATTGCTGATTTATTTGATTGACTCGAGTATAAGAGATTATATAATAATTATCACATGTTTATTTCAATGACTCAACCATAATAAATTATATTATATCTTATGCATATTTAAATAATATTTAACGAGTGAAAGTCAATCGTTTTTTTTAGTAATCTGGTCATACATAGCAAATGACTACCAGTTTAAGCCAAATTTTTTTATTAATTAATTTCATACTTATAATAATTTTCATATCATTGTGTAATTAACATAGAAATATTTATTTATACATAAAATGGTATGAAAATAATTCAAATCACTTGTAATTAAATATATGTACAATTAATTATATAATTAAATAATTTTCTAAAACATATTTTAAAAATTGTTTAAAAGAAAATTATATATTATTTATTTACCTCGCACTATAACGTTTTAATCTTAAATAATTGAATATCACGCATTCTCGTCCTAAAATTAAGATAAATAAATTTATTAATAATTTAACATTTATATACGTACACATATATATATATATATTTAACATAATTTATATCCTTAACATAATTTATAACCTTAATATTCATATTTTTACAGTTCTAAAATTTAATATTTAACCCTACTAATTTTAAAAATATATAAAATGAATAAAAATACTACAATAAAATAGAAATTTGCCCTATTATTTTTCATTTTTTTATTCTCTTCTCTTTCTCCTTTGTCATTATTCTTTTATAATTTAAACTACATCAAAATAATCCTTTTATTTACTTTTAGGATGTTACATACAAATCTAATGTGGATTTTTCTTTTAAGCAATTCTTAATCTTAGAAATTGGATTGTTGTAGAAACAAGTCATCTAGCTTATCTTGACTAGGCTAATTGTATGAGTGTTTATTTAGGGTCTCGTTCTAAAAGATGGTATGCCAAAAAATGGAGTCAATTTAGGTTTAATTTGTGATTGTTGAGATTTAAAATTATTATATTTATGCATTTGATAAACATCAAATTTTAATAAAAGAAAAATTATTTTTTTTATATTACATTTGATATTTAATAATTTTATTTTATAATAATTATAATTTTGATAGAAATATAAATTTTTTCCACAACTTAACATAATATAAAAGTATATGTTGCCTCTTGGTTCATATTATTTATTTTTGATAATTATATTAATTTTATATTTTTATTAACTATAATAATATATTACACCAAATTTTACAAAAAAATTTGTATTTTTTTCTACCACTCTTTATAGCAAATATGAATTATCATTATCACATATTATTTTTAAATATATTTATTTGAAAAAAAAAAAAAGGTCCAATCGATTTATGAGATGATAATGGCATGTTTGGGATTTTCTCAAGGGCCCATGGACATTATTAATTTGATGCACAATTTAGAATATGAAATGTCAAGTTTGTTGTCAATTTTCTACTCCCTACATGTTGATTTGACAATATGTAGGGACTAGAAAATTTTATACTATAATTTTTCACTTTTTTGTTATGGTTATTAATATATAAAAATATAATAAAAAATTAGAAATTACAATAAAAAATTAAAAAAAATATAATAAATCCTTCAAAAAAATATATATATATAAATGTATTGTACATTAATATGTTCCATGATCTTGCCCTCAACATAATTATCCTCTTTACATATTGAGGTGATTAGATTATATATGCAATTTTTAAAAAATATAGTAGTGGGATTCATTGAATAATTTAATTACCCGTTATACCTTTCTTATAAAATTTAAAAATTTTCATGTCCTTTATTCTTGTTTGGATGCCAATCAAAGTAAGTAAAGCTAATTAATTTGAATACTGTAAAGCTAATTAATTTGAATTCATTTTATCTCTAGTTTGTGTTTTAATTCTTTTAATTTCTTTGATTATTATTCAAAAATGCTTTTTAATAACAAAAGTACTTTTGGAAGTGTAATTTATTTTTTAATAATTGTGTATTCCATGTTTAAATAAAAATATTTATTTTATTTTATTTAATTTTCAAAGTATAATTAAAATATTGGATAAATACCCACTTTTATTTAAAATAAAATGAATTTTTTTCACAATGATATGCAATTTAATGTAAACAACATTGGAACTTATATTTTATATGCTTCATAAAAAGAATATGATGTTTTAGGATTTGACATTTTCTGGTTTGTTCATCCAGAAAATGCCTTGGTGTTCTGTAAGCACTTCTATGACTGATGTGATTAAATGGATCTCACCTTCAATTTTATGTTGCACTTTTATGACATTTTCTTTTATCAAGATTCACCTTCTCAATTTTGGACAATTGGAAAAATAGGTATAAAAAAAAGAAGTATGTCTCATCTTTCGATTTTGCACTAAAAATAAATATCTCCATTTTTTTCATAAATTATTAAAAATTTATATAGGTGAAACCTTCTTATTACCTTAATTGAATGAGATAGTTAAGAATCAATCAAATTTAATTTAATTCGATATTAATATTAATTAAAAATACGAAAATTAATGAAGCAAATTATAACTTAATTTTTAATTTTTTTTTGTTTGCATTAAAGTAACGACAAAATTTTCAATCCAAGACAAAATAAGAATACTAACATATTATGAAGGGACATTTAATTGATGAACTAAGTTTTATTTTTTTAAAAAATATAGACATCAACGTCTACTTTCAAGATCAAAATACGACACTTGGAAGAACCACGTTTTTATACACACCACAATTTTTGGTTTAGGACCCGTTTCCTTCAGTTGAAGGGTCGCCTTACCCTTAAATGAGAACAAAAAGTTTTACCACAGTATAAGCGTTTTTTCTGATGCCAGAGATTGTAAGCTTCTTCGGTTTTTTTTTTTTTTTCACTCCACCACGTGGTCCCAAAATGTACAATCAAAGTTATTTATAACAATTTATGATCATCACTGGACCATTAATGTGGTTGGTTCTGTGTGTACTGTAATTTTTCTTTTTTGTGTCACAACATCAGAGTCCCTGATTTCTTACTTCTACTTAAATAAGCACACAGTTTATTTATTTATTTCATATCAGCCCATAAACTCTATTAAATAACCAAAATACCTCATAATATTGAATTTTAGCTATAAGAGTGATGCTATTCTCTAAAATCTTACCAAAATTTTTTATTTTTTATTTATTCATTAAGATATAATAAAATTAGAAAAATTCCTTTACTTATTCAACTCAAATATTTTTATTTTTCTTCTAATATTATACATGTTATCTAAATACCACATCAACTGTATTCTGCTATTCACAACACTCAGTCAAAATATATATATTAAAAATTTTTAATACTTGATAAATGCATAATATTTTTTTTTAAAAGAATTTAAATAAAATTGATATAAGTTCTTGATAATTTTAACTAAAATTAAAATTATAAGTAAAAAGGAGTTTTAAAAGAATTTTAATGGAATGGCAATAATTAATATCACTCTAGATATAAATATATAAATTTGAATAATTTTGAGCAATATATTTGTTTTTGTTATTTATAATTATAAAAAAAATATCTAAAAATTAAATATATATATATATATATAATGAAATTAATAAATTAGGAGCCAACTTAAAATCCAAATTTTATAATCAGGGATAGTAATTTGTGACAACATGATATGATACAAAATTGGCAAGTGTGATTGATTTTAAATAATATAATTATTAAATATATGATACAAATAAAAAATAAATTATTATAAAAAATTTAATTAGCAAAAAGAAATCTCTCCCACGAGAACATGAAGCTGTAATCATTATTCGGACCCACTGTTGATCAAGCTTTATTATGTTAATCAAAATTTAGATTATATTCTAAATTTTTTTTTCTAATTTCTATAATATACTTTTTTTTCCTTTTAAATAAAATCAAAATCATATTCAATTGGCTTATGCAGACGATGGCCGGCGTACAATCCTCCAATTCCCTTGATGGCATGATTCGGAATTGTTGACGTGGCACTAATTTATTGGTAATCTAATAAAACGATTCTCAACTTAACCGCACAAGAGCAAAACCGATGGGGCCCATCATTATCATATGGTCTTTCACTTTCGTCATCCCAGCACAAACCACCACGCGGCAATCTTCTATTGGTGAAAGGATTTTCAAAGCCACTGATCTCGCCGTATTGACTACACGCTTCCTTCTTCGCTTTCTCCAACTACTTTCCGATGGAAAACATTTTATACATACATACATACATATTATGTATACAGATAAATTACCATCGTTAAATTACTGTAAATGATACCAAAGAAACCTGGAGCCAGTAATTATTTAATTTGAATTGACATAATTGACAGCAATTGAACTTCAACCACGAGTTTTTGACTTTGGATTAGATATCTACCTACGTGTATATACGTATACAAATACTCTTCTCTTCCTGTCTTCACCGTCCAACTCTCTGTCTCTCTTTCCTACAAACAAATCAAATCGGTCTTCTGTGTTGTCTGTGTTTTTGTTCTTCAACAAAACCTTGACGCATTTATGTTACATTATTTTACTGATGGCTCAGTTATACTATACACTCTATAAATATGTAGTTGTTTTATTACTTATTATATAGTGGCTTTAGTCTTCTTTTCACGTTGAGCTTCATTTAATACGCCGAACCGGATCATTTATACTCACTGGAAAGCTTTTTCGTATTCTCTTTACGTTCAGCTTCATTGAATACGTTTACCCAGATCATTTAAACTCACCGGAAAGCTTTTACTGTAGCCGGGGAGTTATTTTTTGGGTGGACGAGATGGCGACTGAGTTTGCGAGCTGTGTAGACTACGGACTGAGTCTGTCGAAGCGGTTATACTACGGTAAAGAAACTGGTTCCCGTAAGGTGATGGTGCCGCCGGGGATGACGAGGGAGCGGGAGAGTTACTTGCCGGAGTCGGTGGTGGTCTATGCAGTGGTGGGGGAACCGGAGATGGTGGATAATCCTGCATCCCAAGTTATCAGCCGTCCGTGCATGGAAAATGCGCACCACCGGCGTTAATTCCCTTGCATATGCATGGTGTCGAAATGGAAGTTGATTGTGGTTTTGATTCTGCGTTTGTTGCGGTCGAAGGAAATTGGCGTTTGCACTGTATCATGACTAGCAGAAGTCGTGATTGCAGAATTGCAGTTCCCATGGGAGAACAGGTACTGCAACTATATATATATATATATATATATATATATATATATTTTCTGTTTTTGGGAAGTGTTTTTGAGTTTCAAATTCTCAAGAAAAACATGATTTGGCTAACAGGGTTCACTTCTAGGTGTCGAGGTTGAAATTGCTGGTGGGAGATCATATCAGACCATGTTGATCACTTCAGAAGATGCAGAATACAGTGAAAGTGTAGGCAAATCCAAAGTTGATGGTAGATATCTGAATGGCCAAATATATACTTTGAAAATTCCCCAGGTAATTAGTTACTAGTTTTTTTTAATCATGCTTTTGGTTTCCTAATTATTGTAAGTTATTCATTGTGTTGATGTTTGGATTTGATTAGGTTGATGGAGGTTCAACTCTTTCAATTAAGGTCAATTGGTCTCAGAACCTGACATATGAAGAGGGTAAGTTCTGTCTCAGTGTACCGTTTACTTTCCCGGAATATGTTATTCCGCCAGGGAAGAAAGTCTCGAAGAGGGAGAAGATAAAGTTGAATGTTAACTCTGGCATTAGTCCTGAAATTGTATGCAAATGTGTTAGCCATCCCTTAAAGGTACGTCATTTTTAATAAGTCATGAGTTTCAATCAAGTTTTGAATGAATTAAATGTATTATGTGAGATGTTTACTGTGGTTTTCCAGGAAGTAAGTCGCGAGGGAGGGAAATTGAGCTTCTTATATGAAAAAGAAGTACGAAGATGGTCGAATTGTGACTTGAAATTTTCGTATACTGTGAGTTCTTGAATCATTTGTTCCATGTTGAGAAGAGAGATATTTTGTAATGCATGGTGTCTCTGCAAGTACTAGTATCCTGTTTGAATCGTGTATACGTTTGCAGATTTCTTCGAGTGATTTATTCGGTGGTGTACTCTTGCAATCTCCGTCGTTGCACGATTTTGATCAAAGACAAATGTTCTGCCTTTACCTCTTCCCGGGAAATAAACGAAGTAGGAAGTTTTGTCACCATAAATACCGATGTATGACCTTTTATCAGAGTATATTCTTGGTTTATGTCTCAATTTGTCGACAAATTGGGGAAAGTGCGTTATAGTTATTGTTTGATTTTGTTAAATCTGGTAGGTTTTCAGGAAGGATGTTGTATTTCTAGTTGATATAAGTGGAAGTATGCAAGGAGGTCTTCTTGAGCAGACAAAAAATGCATTGTTGGCTTCTCTTTCCAAGCTCAACCAGCAGGATTCCTTTAACATTATTGCTTTCAATGGAGAGACTCAATTGTTCTCATCGTCAATGGAATTGGCTTCTCCTGGAGCAATCATAAGTGCTGCTCAGTGGCTTAGTAATTTAGTTGCCGAAGGTGGAACAAACATTTTGCTTCCCCTTAAACAGGTTTGTATAATTTGTTATTTTAAAAAATACAGTTTTTCTGCAATACTGAAGATTTTGTCTTATAATCTGTTTAGGCATTGAAGTCAGTTGTCAGACAGCAGGGAATCAATTCCGCTAATTTTCCTCATTACTGATGGTTCTGTGAAAGATGAACGAGAGATTTGCAATGAAGTGAAAAATTATATCACTAGTACAAAATCAATGTCTCCTCGCATATGCACTTTTGGCATCGGTAAGATTTTGGTATTGGGGTTTCTACGGCATTCTTCTAGTGTTCCAAGTACTTTAAACTAGTTTCATTAATTTACTGCAAGGAAATTCTTCTCAGGTTCATATTGTAATCACTATTTCTTGCAAATGCTCGCACAAATTGGAAGAGGCTGCTATGATAATGCTTATGATCCAGGTAATTTTTTTTC
The DNA here is from genome assembly GCA_035221805.1 of Trichilia hirta. Taxonomy (NCBI): domain Eukaryota; kingdom Viridiplantae; phylum Streptophyta; class Magnoliopsida; order Sapindales; family Meliaceae; genus Trichilia; species Trichilia hirta. Next base: position 588,140 of record JAWDEX010000011.1, on the reverse strand, counting down.
CCACCTTTTCTATCAGCTAATATCAACACCAAGTTACCGTCTCTTAAAATTTTTACTTTAATGTTGCTTTCGTTTTCCCAGATTCTGTTGAGTATCGAATCCAAAGATTATTTACAACCGCTTCATCTATCGTTTTAACCAATATAACCTTGGAGACTCACGAGCATCTTGATTCACTTGAGGTATATAGTTTACTTTATTTTCAGGATTTCTCTGGTTCGATTTTTTGCTTACATCCCTTTACACATTGTAATCTCTACATTTCTTGTAGATGTTTCCTTCACATATTCCAGACCTCTCTTTCGAAAATCCATTGATTGTATCTGGAAGATACAGTGGAAACTTTCCTGACTCTGTTAAAATTGGTGGCATAATGGCAGATATGAGCAATTTTGTCAGACTTGAAAGCACAGGACGCAAAGGATATACTGCTTGATGGAGTAGTGTCTCGAAACTTAATACCACTTGAAATTTGGATGTGATGCACATTTTCCACTCTGATAATTGTGTTACTCTGGGCAGCCCCTTGCGAGGAGACAAATAGATATAATCACAGCTAAAGCATGGTGGTCAGAAAGCAGAGAGCTCGAGGAGAATGTATGCTAAATTGGATTAAGAATTTTTAACTAATCATTGAAAGGTTTTTAGTAGAAGTATAGCGAGTCATTGCTGCCAAGGAGTGATGAATTGATGAAAGATAATTGCAGACGTGAATGTTATTCTCATTCTATATTAATTACAACATTCTGAGATGTCTGGCATTGTGTTGTAGGTTGTGAAAATGAGCATACAAAGCGGTGTTCCATCTGAGTATACATACATGATTTTACATCAAACGGGCGAGAAAGCATCCGAATCAGTTTTTCTACATGAGGTATGTACGATTTCCAATATTATCCGAGGAAATGTCAGCAGGTTTTATGCTTAATTGACTTATTTCTTCAAAATCCATCAAAATCAGGTACTAAACAACATTGACCTTTTAAAGAAGGTGAACTCCACTGTCCAGAAGTACATTTTTCTTGGAAGTCTAGGTGTTGGATTTGGTAACTTGAAAGCAACAGCTGACAACATTAGTCTAGGAGTTGAGGAAAAGCCATCGGAAGCCACAGATCTCTTGGTTAAGGTTGCTTCCAACTGTTGCAGCAGGGTGCTTGATCGCGTCTGTTGCATGTGCTTCATCCAGGCTTGTTCATCAATGAATAACCAATGCTCAATCGTTTTATCACAACTTTGCACTGCTCTAGCTTGCGTTCAGTGCATAAGTTGCTTATACGAGCTTTGCGGATGATTGAATCATCAAAATAGAAAACTAATTGAAAACAGATTACACTACCGTCCTGTAAGCATATGTAGATATATGTATATATATAATTTGTGATGAACTATATGATCTTCTTGGCAGAATTATCGCCTTTGTGCAGTGTTTTTGTTTTTCTTGTTCCCTTTGCTTTGTGCTACCTATTTATCTTACCCAATTTCCTCCGTTGACTCGAATATTTCATTTTCTGAATGGATGACATGTCATCTAAAAATAACATATAACAACGACAATTCATTTTCTGAAAATGAATAGTCGTTCGCATAAAGTAAAAATTTTACGAATCCATTTGTCTCAGCAATTAATTAACAACGACATGTCAAAATATTCTCAAACGTGTAAACGCATTATCTTTACATTTTGAGAATTCAAGGACGCGTCGGATATTTTTCGAAACCGAAAAAGGGAACTCCTTTCCGTGCTATTCTGGTCTTGTGCAACTGCGGGTGACGCCAACTTGGACTTCCCACTCCATTACATCTGACGGATTGGAGCATAAATTTCAGCAGTTTGAAGGATTCTCTAGAATGTTTCTTCGCGTTGTTGGGGTCTTTATTTTGGTCTGTATCTCTTCTTCCAGTAGGTAATCACTGAAGTTTCTGTTTGTATTGTGAGAATACTCAGGAAAATAAAAGTTAAAGATGTTTAAATTTTGGAACTTTATAGCTTTTTGTATTGTGAGAATACTCAGGAAAATAAAAGTTAAAGATGTTTAAATTTTGGAACTTTATAGCTTTTTCTTCATGTGGGTATCTGACTGACATCGTATATTGCAGACTTGAATTTTCTTTAATTCTTTGGTATTAATTTGCTCTATATTGCTGTAATTTCTGATATTTGGAACTGAAATTAATGAATGATATTACTATCCTCATTAATTTTAATTGCAAATTTAGAAAGCTGATGTATGGTAAATTGGTAATGGCGCATAGACGTGAACATGGAATTGTCTATATGGGAAATTTTCATTCAATTCCGGGAAGCTGTTTTACGTTTTGTAGCAATCACTAGTCTTGAGTACTTCGATGATCAATCATAGGTCTTTCATCAATGGAAACGTGGAAAAGGAGAAAACACTAGCTATGATAAAGCCCGATGGATTGTCTGGTAACTACACTGATGAGATCAAAAAAGTGATTCTTGAGTCCGGTTTCAGTATCTTGAGGGAAAGAGAGATTCAACTGGATGAGGATGGTGCGTCAATTTTTTATGCTGAACATTCTTCAAGGAGCTTCTTTTCTAGCCTTATCAAGTACATGACAAGGTATCTTTGATTCTGTTTATAGGTCCAATGATCTTTAATTTGGACTGTATTGATCATTTCTTTGATAGTTCCCTTTATTTGCATCTATTTATGTGAATAAGCATGAAAAGTTTCGTCCCTGGTGGTCTGCTGAGTTGATCAAAATTCACTAGGTTTAAAGCAATCCATTTTATCTACTGGAAGTAGCTGAAGCTTGTTACAAGTGAAGTTTTGGTTTAGTATTTTGTTACTTGGAGGAGTCATGTATGATTATGGTTAATTGCTTTATCATCTAAAGTTTTCGTATAGTCCTGATTTAAAGTTCTGAACCAACTTGTAACTAATTTTTTTGTGGAGGTTAAGTATGATGTCATAGTTCATTGTATGATATATATCTCCAAAATTCTCTCTTTCTTTTACATTGATTTTATCAGTGGTCCAGTGTTAGCTATGGTTTTGGAGAAGGAAAATGCCATCGCTGATTGGCGTGCTTTGGTTGGACCAACCGATGCACGCATGGCTAAAATTACTCATCCCCACAGGTTATCCATAATCCAATTTTGATTTCTTTGTGTTTTATTCTTATATCTATTGCTTTCAGACTTACCTCATCACTTTAGAATTATTTTTCAAATGTTCTTCATGGGCGATCTCTTTTCCTTTTTCCTTTTTCCCTTAAATATTTCCAGCATCAGGGCAATTTGTGGCTTGGATTCAGAAAAGAACTGTGTTCATGGTTCAGACTCTCCTCAATCTGCCCAAAGGGAGATGTCCTTTTTCTTTAAAGAGATTTCTTCAGGTTACTTGCTATTCTTTTTCCAGTTGATGTTGCAAATGATATAAATACATGCGCAGAAGCTCCTGGGTCATCTGAAGTACAATTATGATGGCAATTATGATGCCTATGCACACAAATAATCACCATTATTGCTGAGGTCTGGCAATATGCTTTTGAATACTCTCATGCATTGAAAATAAGCTTTCTTATAAATCTTCACTATGAAAAAACAGATATTTTTTCTCTTTTAGTTCTGGATTGCTATAGGATGCTTCTGTTTGGACTCCTCTTCTATGCTGGCTTTATGTACTATTTATACATTTTATCATGTACACCTATGCTATCAACAACTGTATCTTCAATTTTCCTTTTTGTTTTCTAGAATGAGATAATGGCTATTTCATTTTTTTTCTCATACTGTGAAGACCAAGACCGTCGATAAATTTCAGTAAAGCAGGAAGAAATTTTCTTGAGTGATTTAGCCTGCGAGATTTGGTTAAAGGTGTTGGTGTCCATGCTAATCTAACGAGACTTTATGTCAATTGATATGCTGTTTGTCCATCAAATATCCTTCTCTTTTTGACCCAAAATAAGTGGAATCATTTACTTACATTGTTATTGTTTTATGTGGTTGGCATCGATGCTAATCTACTAAGACTTTAAGTCAACTGATATAGTGTTTTTTGCACCAAATATCCTTCCCTTTTTGACCCAAAATAAGCGGAATCATGTACTTACATTGTCATTGTTTTATGTCCTATCTTTTTTTTCATAGCTCAAAACTTTTCTTTTTCATTTTGTTTTGAATCTTAAAATTCACATTCCAAGCCAACTAGTTACAAAATTCAGGTTGATCTTTAAGGTAGAGGATTAGAACAGTAGGCCCTCAGAGCCCAAACCATAACTATTTGCTGACAAGAAACAAAACTATTTTGATCCAAACATTTGTTGCTACAGCAGTGTATTTTTTCCCTAAATGAAAATTTTTTACTAGAAATGGTTGTGGGAAATGAAGCTTATTTAACTTAAGATAGGGTATATATATAGAATGCTTAACCTCCAATCACTGATTCATGATTAAATCGTAACAAAGTGGGGAATGAAAGCGAGAACCCTTGGCCATGGCTTTCACTTTGCTTATATCTCTGCAAAACCTATTTCTTAGGAATGCATGTCACTGGTTTGAAAAGTATCATATTAACATTGTTTGTTTTCTTGTGCTTTTGACAGAAGGAATTATTACAACACATGATGAACTGTAGTTTAAGCACCTAAGAAGAAGAGCTGCACGGTTTCTACAATTTCTTTCCCTAGTTTCGCTCTCAGAAGCCTGTAGAACAAACAAAACACAAGACAGATTCATCCATGGTGCTCAGATAAAACCTATCTGATTCTGATTTCTGGTTTTGCACTTTCAGCAAACCAGCGTTTCTTTAATTTCTAGAGTTAATGACGAGTTGGTACTGGATAAGTTTTCTGCCAAGAGTGTTTTATGACTTCGTAGAAAGGTTGCCATTACGAACCCAGATTATTGTTATTTACCTGCCCAAATATTCACGCATTTGTTCATGCATCTGGCTATAGTCTACATGGACAATGTAGTGTTTTTCCCATTCTATACACAGGTTTCAATGTTCCTAGATTTCACCTCATAGCTTTACAACTTGTTATAATGTCAATATTGGAGATGTAGTAGTCATTCTACCATCCTTATTTAAAGGCTTAAAACTGCTCTAAGCATTTCCCAAAATGGAAATGAAACCAATGGGATTTACATTTTTGGAATCATTTTGCATAGGATAGTGAATATATCTATAGATTATATGGTTTACAAGCTTCATACCTCCATCATATATATTACATTATGTACTCAACTTCAATGCATTATTTTAATTTTCCTCCTTTATATTGATGCAAATCAAAGTGCGAAACCGGAGAATCACGTTGAATTGCTCCTAAGTGTTGCCAATTTGATGCTTTTGGTAGCAAAAAATTAATCCTATGTTGGATGACAATGCAACATAAATCATCAAGATTGAAAATCATTTGTACTTGCTCTTAATCTTCTAGGAATGAAACTTTAAATCCACTGTTCACTAATGAATGTCTACGCGATTGGTGGTTAGAGAAGCAAATGATGGGTCATTTTGAGAAACAAATGACTTGTCGTACCAATGTTTAAAATAGACATGACTTGTCGTCTACATCTTAGAAACAATGCATGTGACTTTTTATTGGGAATTTGTTGCTTTTGTTTATTACAAACTCATGTGACTTCCTCAATGGATTTATTTATTCATTATGTAAAACATGGGTTGCTATTTTTCCTAATCAAAACCTTTGGAAGCTTTCCCACAACTATTGAAAACTTGATTCATGAATTGTGGGCTTGATAATTTGCTTCAATCGCAATCAATGAATGTGTTCTAGAAATTTTTATTCAACATATTTATATTTGATAGCTCATGATTCTATTTTATAACTCAAAATACTTGAATAATCCCTTGCAAGCTTTCGTATGTATGTACAAAACATTTGCTTAACCTTCATGCAAGACAAAACTTTGTTAATTACTTAACCTATTAATTATGAATTAAAGATCCAATAAAATTAAAGCAAATAGTATTAATCCTAGTCCAACCTACAATGATGGCCCCCACCTTCAAATCCCTAATTTAATTTGTCCAAAATTTTATGACATTCCAAATTTAGTAAGCCATGCAAAATTTAGCAATTTTTTTCCAAACCCTAGATATCTAGGAGATGCCATAAACCCTAACCCACATGGGTTTCTTCCGTTTTCTTTATAGATTTATATTATAGTATGAATTACTTCTTGGTTTTTGTGATTGATTTGTATATTCTTTGACTCCCCTTTTCATTTCTCCCTTTCTTTTTCTTGTTTCACATCCATCTCGAGGATTTATTTTTTTTTTCTTTTTTTTTTTTAATTTTTTTAAATTTAAATAATATATCTTAAAATAAAAAAATTAAAAGATATATTAAAAAAAATTGTTATGACAAACTCGATGACGATAGAATGGGATATTTGTGACTTATTTGAAATTTAATATACGAAAAAAAATATAATTGTACTCATTTTCCTTATATATAATTAACAGATTTTTGTAATATATAATTATATATGTCACTTATAATGTAAACAATGTTGTATATTAAATCAATATTCCTTTAGTTGAATATGATTATTTTGCTTTTCAACACAAGTAAAATTAAGGACCATTAAATTTACACAACGAACTGTTGTCCACATTTTATTAACCAACTATTTAACTATGATAATAAATTAAATATCCATTTTCAAAAAAAATTATAATTTTATCATTTTTAAAAGTAATTATATTTTTATAAATTATTATTGAAGAGACTAGAACATATATATGCTCGTTTTATTAAATTTAAACGGGGATCTCTTGTTCACATTTTGTTATCTAATTATTTATTTATTAAATCATCCTATCTGATGTTATTAGTTTTTGTTAATTATATATATATATATATACACCCGCGAACATCCTAGTTCCTTAATTATGTTGTTAACACGTATGCATGCATCCTTAATCACTAAATTAAGCAACGTAGATTATTACAAACCACATATTATTAAATTAATGACCCAAAATCCTAATAAATTCACCGTGCATGGAGGAGTGAGCAGCTAACACACGTTGGTTTCCAAGCCGCAACTGCTGGCGGCAATCAAATTGTTTAGATTAACCAAAACTCAAAATTTGTTAATTTAATAATATTTTTTAATTATTTATGCTTAAGATTAAAATGGACACTTTAATTATTAAATTCGTGTGGTGCAAAATCAGACTGATAAGAGCCTTACTAGCCAGGTAAACCGCGCTTATATATAATTAGTTAAAGTTGAGAGATAATTAACTTAGTTAATCTAATCATGGTTAATTAAGAAAGAAAGGAAGGGTAGAACTTGAAATTAGCAAGAGAAATTGTAAATTATTATCAATCTCATTAAATTTGGATCCTAGAAGAAGTTAGAAGTCAACCCGACCCCTTTGATACACGTGTTGGACCGACATGAGATGATGGTATCTCCTTTTTGTTGAATCATGCATGATCTAAGCTGGGATCTAAGCGCCAATCCATTTCTTTCAGTGTCTGGTTCAAAATTTAAATACATAGAATAAGAAAAATAATCATCTAATGAGGATATAATTTATGTTAATGATCAACGATACTATAATATTACTGGCGTTAATGACCATTCGAACTCCACTCATTATCGTCGTGATGATCAAAGTTGTTCTCTAACTGACATATGTGTCAACTCTAAAATAATAATAATAATATATAATTTTATGCTCTTGGATCTTAAAAGATAAATATAATACGGTTCCTATCTGCCCTACAATATGGGGCAGGTGAAGTTATGAGCAGGTTATTTGTTCGATGAAATCAATGGACAGTCCCACAGGAACTTGAGGGTCTTCCGTCTCATCCAACACTAATTTATTTGTCTGTCCATTTCTTCTAGCTGTCATACTTTTCTGAAAATTATGAGCGCCAGTTCTCCACTCGAATATTATTAAATTAAGTGATCTCTTAATTAAGATAATTGAAGGTGGTAGGACATGGGAACCAAACCCTAATACTTCCTTGAAGCATATATGTAGTGCAAGATTGTGTGGTACACAATTAGCTACGCATTGCTGTTTTGTAAAGAATTCGTTTGAAGAAGTGAGTAGCACAAGGAGATATTAAATCCCAAGTTGGAGACCAAGCTGTCTTTGAGACAATATGTGTCAACTCTATAACCATTGGATACCATAGATAATTTATAGAGATTGATTGTTTAACTTTCTTTAATTGATTTTGTACTTATTCTTGAATTCAGCATTTGTATTCAAAGATCTAACAGTGCAACGAGTAATGGATGTTCCAGAAAATCAATCCCGGAGAATTCTCAAACCCACGTGTTATTTTCATAAACATTGAGACATTCTCATATTATTTTATAATTTTGTGAGAGAATGCCCTTTATTTAGTGGGAATAATATTAGTTGTACGTATATATACATACACACTAAGATACATACAAAACTGAGTGGGAAATTAGGTTTTTTGTTTTTTTAAAGGCCGTGTTTGGGAACTTGAACCAGAGAAAAATTGCTTTTGTGTAAGCTTTTTGGGCATGAAATTCATCAAAGCTGATTACATTTTATAATTTCAAAAAGGAATTCACTTTTCATTTGCTATTAAGCTTAGGCTTTTGTTATCCGTCTCTTTCCAAGCAAATTCCTACAACACTACTACTCTCTTAAGCACTGCTTCAAAAAGCTGATTCCCACTTCAAACTGGAAGAAAAAAGAAAAGAAAAGACAAGACAAGGCAAGAAAAGCTAATAGAATCTCTCTCTTCCTCGCTGAAAATGAAGGTAAGTTTGCGATTAATGAGAGAATGAGAAATGAGAGTTAGAGATCATTCATTTTTCCATGAGTTTTCTGGCCCTTTTATTGTATGTGTTTCGATGAATTACATGTTTTGGTTGGTGTGGCAGCTCTTCGGTTGGATGCAAAATAAGCTTTCTAATGGAATGCAAGAAAGTAGAAAGCCAAAAGCAGTTCCAGGATCTTCTTGTAAGCATTCTCTCTTCTAGCTTTTGTTTTCCAACAGTAATTCTATCTCCAAGAGGATTTCATAAATTTCATCATGCATTCACTGCTTTTCTAAAGGTGCTTATCTTAGTAGACATTTGGTTTTCAAGCCTTGACTATGAGGAGAAGAAGAAGGTGGGAATTTTGATTGAATCCAAGTTTGATTTCGAACATAAAATTTTAATTTTGAGATTCAATTTACACTTTATTAAAAACACATGTTTTTTAAATATTTTTAATCAATATTTCAGAATTAAAAAAAATAATAACAATCAGTCAACTATTCGATTAATAAAACTTTTAATTTTTAAAAAATTTGCAATTTGATTATTTTCTGAAAATGTTTTCAACGTTTTCCATGTTGTGTATGTATAGATCCTACTAAACAAGAGATTCGCGAAGAATTCAATGATTGGCCTCATGGATTGCTGGCAATTGGAACTTTTGGGAACAATCCTGAAATCAACCAACAAAGCATAAACAATGAAAAAAATTCCGAAATCGAAATCCAAAACCTTCAAGAAGAAGAATTCCCATCTTCATCAATGGATTTAGAAGATTTTACACCAGAAGAAATTGGAAAATTTGAGAAGGAATTAACAAAACTCTTAAGAAGAAAACCAACTTCTTCTTCAGATAATAAAGAAAAAGAAATAACAAGTCTTCCATTGGATAGATTTCTCAATTGCCCTTCAAGCTTGGAAGTTGACAGGAGGTTTAGCAATACAATTTGCAGTACTAATCAATTAAATGATCATGATCATGATTTTCAAGATATCAAAGATGAAGATATTGATCGAACGATCAGTGTTATTCTTGGTAGATGCAAAGATATTCGAGCTGATAATACCAAGAAATCGATAGGAAAAAAATCTCTAACATTTCTTCTCAAGAAAATGTTCGTTTGCAGAAGGGGCTTGGCTCCTCAACCCAGTTTGAGAGAGACACTTCAAGAGTCTAGAATGGAGAGGGTAAGTAATATTTTTTTTTGGTTAATGAATAAATCAGAATATATATAATTTACAAATTAATTATCCTTTTTTTCAATTCTTTATTATAATTTTTTCTCGATATGCAGTTCTTGAGGATAATGTTGAACAAGAAAATCAACTCTGAAAATACTTCTTCTCGCGCACAATCCATGATGAAATATATAGAGGGCAAGAAAGTTTCTGATAAAAGGAGATTAAATGAAGATGAGAAGGAAGAACAAGAAAAAATTATGATTAATAATAATAACAAAGACAGATGTAAATGGGTAAAGACAGATTCAGAATGTGAGTTTAACCTTTAATTTTTTTAATTAATTATCACATTATTTCGTATAAACGAATTAACATGCACGAATGCATTATTTGTTCATATATGTATATATACTAATTTTGATAACTTTTTTAATGTTTGCAGATATTGTTTTGGAGATTTAAATCTACTCATTTGATATCTTTAATCACATCATTTTACTTGCAAAAGGTATAACAAGAACAAAGTGATACATTTCCAATGATTTTGTCAATTAATGTTTATATCAATTTCTATAACTTAACGTGGTTCAAATAATTTCGCAGATGCAAATATTTCCGATTTCTCGGATTCAAAATAATTCATTTTCTGGAATATTCATGGAAAGTTGATGATCAGAAAATTAATGCCGGCCGAAAAGACAGAATTCATCCCATTTTCTTTGACGATATTTTTTTTTTTTTTTTTTTTCATGTTTGTATCTGTGAATTATGCACAGAACAAATACAATACATGTTTTGAAATATCGTCGAAATTTTATTGTTATATGATAAATATAAATATATACAGATAGACATTTTCTCTCTCTCTCTCTCTTTTTTATTTTTATATAAATTGTGGATTAAATTTTACGATTTATATAATTAATTAAATTATTGCCCATATAGTTAACAATTTATGCTTCTCAAATTTGATTAATTAACATTTGCTACGCATGAATATGACTCAAATTTATGTAGTTTTATGAGAAGAGGTTATAAATATATTAAATTTACTCAATTTATATTTATTTTTTTGTTATATTTAATATAATTAATGATATATTAATCTTAATTAAACACTAATTTTATTACATGAATATAAGAGCCTTTAATGTAAGTGGAAATAATAATCTCCAATAGATTGCATGATTTATTGGAACATTTTATTTAAATTAAATTAATTAAAAGATATATTATATTTTAATTTGTGTGATAATTAATTAATTAATTAATTAATGCAAATTATTAACTCTTTTCACATATAATCCAATGACGTAACATTACTCAATCAACAAATTCTTTTTTAATTCAACTCCTCTAAGCCGTAATAAACCCAAAATACAGCCAGGAAAACAAGGTTTCTATCAAATTCCAACTTTGCCCCTGATGGATTTTCCGACAGTTTCCCTCACTTTTTCTCTGTTATCCTCACAGCTTTCTCTACCTGTCGTTTCCCTTCTCTTCCGGGCTGTTTGGATCTAATTTTTATATTAACTCTCACTTAGCTCATCACGTCCGGAAGAGAATAAAAAATTAAAATGACAAATCCCATTCTGGGGTTTGGATTCCTTCTATTTGTAAGATTTATTAATCGAGAAGGCTGGTTTCGAGTATTTGGCGGTCTGGGTTCGTCTTAATTTGGGTTTTATATTCCTGGGATAGAGATTTCTGGATAAAGTTTTAATTTTTATTTGTTCGGGTATTTGGTTTTCTGACATTTTAGAATTCCTTGGGTATTGAGTCTTTGCTAATTATCGTATCAGTTATTAAATTGTGGGGTGCATTCTTTTGGTGGGGAAAATTTTTTTGGGTTGAATATAAAAGGGAGTGAGCGAGGTGGTGAAAGAACGAGAATTTTCTCGCGGCTAATGCAATTTTTTGATTGGTGTTTTGGAAGATTTTCGGTTGTTTTTGAGATACCGAAATTAAATTTTCGGCTCATAGAAGAAAACAATGTCTTGGGCAGGACTAGATGATGTCTATCTCTCTACTTCTCTTGCCAGTTATTTAGACAGTAAACTTTCTTCAATTTTCTCTCATAAATGTGCAAACCTGTTTAAATTGCAAGCAAGTCTCAACTTTTGAGTCTTGTGATTTATTATGTATGTATACAGTGCTTTGGATTATAAAAGTTTTGCTTTTTCTGATTAGTTTATTGTACCTGTGTTTTTAACTTTTAGTTTTGTTGTTATGTTGCTAAATTCGGAACACTGTTCTAAGTTCATGCCTCTTGTCACATTTATATAGACGTTTGTATGCATTTGCGGATTGCCTACTTGTGAAATTTCTGGGTTTTGTGTTGTAATTCTTTGTGAACATCTCCTAATTTGATATTGAACTTTCAATTTTATGAAGATATTAGTGTGGAGGGAAAGGGACTGTACAGTTATTTTTACATTTTCAACATTGTGCACTTAACGGTAATTTATATATCTTCTGATTGTATAACGTAATATATAATTTTGCCATCTATTGTTGCTGATAATTGTTCATAATGGAACCTGTGAATTGATCCTCTCTAACTAATATATTGGTTTGCCTCTGTTTCGGTTTGGAATTGAAAAATGTGTGGAGTTGTGTTAATCTTGTTGGTTATTGCGATGTAGCTTATGCATATAATTGTGCTTCATTATTGTGGGTTGAGCACTACTGTATTTTATCTTAATTTTATGTTGTTACAGAGAAACTTCTTGTACTGCTACGTGATGGCCGAAAGCTCATGGGGACACTCTGTTCCTTTGATCAATTTGGTACAGTTTCCTTTTTTCTAGTTCTAACTCGTGACATTTTTTAGATTATTCGTACGCTATATTGACCTATGTCTGAATGTTATGCTTATTCTATGCAGCTAATGCTGTTCTTGAGGGTGCGTGTGAGAGAGTTATTGTTGGTGACCTTTATTGTGACATCCCGTTAGGTTTATATGTAATTCGCGGCGAGAATGTTGTTTTGATTGGTGAACTAGTATGGCTTTGTTTTTGTTTGTTTGATTTATGTTAACGTTTTCTTTAATTCACTCTTCCGTGTAATCCTATTAAGATTTCATTTGTATAATTTAGGATCAGGAAAGGGATGAACTTCCTTCGTGTATGACTCGTGTTTCAACTGCAGAAATTAGAAGGGTAGGTGTAAATTTTGTTTTGTTCCTTCATTGCATAAATCAATTGCTGCTTCTCTTGACTGCGAGACACATGATTGTGGTTCACTTAATGACCTACCAATTCTTCTGGCTTTGTCTAGATTCCTTGTGTAGAGCATCTCTAAATGGCAGTTAGACTATGATAGCATTCAACAGTCCGTAGATAAAGTGATTGTGTCTAAGATTTGACATGGACATGGATATTGTATGCATTTGATTATGTGAAGCTCATTGAATATACCTATAAGGATCTCGATAAATCTTCAAGCTTACAGTGTGCATGCATGAAATTACAGAACAAAATGTTGATGACACTTGGTTATAAGCTGCTTATGTAATGCTTGGAATCTTGAGCCTTATTGCTTCATATATTCTTCTACTAATTGCTGGTATTTTTAACTGTTTCAGGCACAGAAAGCAGAGGGGGAGGCAACGGACCTTAAAGGTTCGGTGAGGAAAAGAATGGATTTCCTGGATTTTGACTAGCACGTTTCCTGCCCCCAGTGTTCCGCAACTATTAGGCGAGTGGTGGTGCAGGAAAATCAATTAGCAGTGAATGTTCTCTATGTGAAATCTCTGTGACATTTTGTCAAGAAATTCATGTTCTATTATTTGTCATTTGCTCTTGACACTGATCCATTGTTTGATCATCTCAACTCATGTTCATCTTTTTTGTTATGTTAGTTCCATCACCTAAGTTGAGACAGGAAGTTGAGTCACTCCCTTCTTTTGCCACCTTCCTGAATTTGGAGACCGACAACATACTGAATGATGAAACACAAACCCTTCTGTAACTTTATTTTGAGCGATAATTTAATTCTAAATTTTTTGGATCATTTCAAATGATTGTATCTGTTTCTATAACTCTTTATCTGAACTTTTTTTAATATATCAAGATTAATGTTTTGTATGATAAATTGTATGTTTTAGATTATAAAATCTCGTATTTGAGTTCATAAGTATTACCATTAGCGGATATATGCATCAATAAGGAACGATCTCTATCACAAGAAGAAAAATCTAATGCACCTAATCTACGCTTATCGCCATCGATTTCTGCCCACTTGTCCAAATGATTTTTATAAATAAAAAATTACATCGCATTTCTACCATACTCGAAACTTGTGGGCTAACACAACTTGGCCCAGTAGGCTACCGCATTGACATTTTTCACACAATCATTTTACATACGAATGCGTATAGACTACAACTGTTGCTGTTGTTTTCGGCAAGCGGGCAAACGGGTCTCTCGTGGTCTTGCATTATTAAACTAAACAGACTCTTGACAGAAGTCTTACTGAAAACTAACCACTTGCCTCACTCTCAAAACAAGATCTCAACTCTTCTGTCTCTTCACTGTTCACATTAGCGGATCCAGCGAAACACAATACACTCACAAAAATTCCGGATCTTTCTCTGTCTCACAAAGTTTGAGTTGGTAATAACAATGTTTGCCAGGATGAGTTTTTCAGTGTTCTTGTTGTTGTCTTTGGTTTTAAATTTGTTTTTGCTGGTCGGTATTGGTCAAGCTTCAGTGCACGAGTTTAAAGGTGAGAAATTTGTGAACAAAGGGAATGCCTTTGTGGTGCATGGAGGTAGTGAAGGGATTTACTCTTCTATCTCAGATGCTAGTCTCAATGAGACTGCTGCTAACAGTTCGGACTCTTATATTCGGTAAATTTTCTATTTCTTTTTGTCCAAATCGTGATGTTTGAGCATGTTTGTGAGATTTTGAAGGGAGAAATTGTGATTTTGTTGTTGAATATTGTGTTTTTATTATTGATTTTTGGTGGCACATTTGGGTCTAATAAGAAATCGGAATCGCCCAATGAAATTATTCTTAGTGTTAATGATGAAAATTCAAGTGAGGAAATTGATTGAAAATAGAGTAAATCAGTGAAATTCATTGAAATTTTTGGTTCTATTTGATTAGTGTCATCTTTGGTGCAGGAATGTGTAGAAGTGTAGGAAAATAAATTCATAAAATGATCAAATTTTGACATGAAACTTCTAAGAACTACAGTGGATACTATGTAAAACGGCTTTCTATGTTGTTTCATTTCATTTCTAGGGTAGGGAGTACGCATGTGATTTTTTTTTTTCTTTTTTTTTGCAGACTTATTGTTCTTTTCTTGGTTGGCAAACATGATTGTGATTTGTTCAGTTGTTATTGTTAACTTAACTGTCTACTATCCTCATCTGAAACCAGTTTTGACAAGATTACGTTTCGAAGATCCAAGGAGAATGCAAACTTTACCAAAGGTTTGGTTCATGTCCTTGTTTTCGAAGTGGAAGATAGAGAGACAATTGGGGGTTCAGCCTATGGGGGTCAAAGAGCTATCTGTTGCACATCTGATCTCGCGAAGCTGGGTGTGTGCCCCCATGGAGAAGTCATTTACCGGCCTTCCTCGAAGGATCCTAGCTGGCCGCAGGTGTTTGGTGTCTCATTTGATGTAGATGTGCTGGAGGCAACATTGCCATCAAAGTTGATTCGAATTACTAAAACTGGGATGTATAACTTGTACTTCATTCACTGTGAATTTGGCATTAAGGATTTGGTTGTAGAGGGTAAAACGATATGGAAAAATCCTACTGGCTATTTACCTGGTAGGATGGCACCACTAATGAATTTCTACGGGTTTATGTCCCTTGCTTTCGTGATACTAGGAGTATTCTGGTTCTTGCAGTATGCAAGATTTTGGAGAGAAGTTCTTCCCTTGCAGAACTGCATAACATTGGTTATAACACTAGGCATGTTTGAGATGGCTCTTTGGTATTTCGAGTATGCTGAATTCAATGAGACCGGAGTCAGGCCTATGGGAATCACGGCATGGGCTGTAACCTTTGGTGCTGTTAAACGTACAGTTGCACGCATTATCATTTTGATGGTTTCTATGGGCTATGGTGTTGTGAGACCTACCTTGGGCGGTCTCACATCAAAGGTGATCATGCTTGGATTGACCTTCTTTTTGGCATCAGAAGTGCTTGAATTGGTTGAGAATGTTGGCGCGGTCAGTGATCTATCTGGAAAGGCAAGACT
Organism: Trichilia hirta; assembly: GCA_035221805.1. Taxonomy (NCBI): domain Eukaryota; kingdom Viridiplantae; phylum Streptophyta; class Magnoliopsida; order Sapindales; family Meliaceae; genus Trichilia; species Trichilia hirta. Next base: position 571,973 of record JAWDEX010000011.1, on the reverse strand, counting down.
GTTTCTGGTTCTTCCTGTGGGTATCTTGGATGCTTTCTTCATAATTTGGATATTTACCTCCCTCTCCGCAACTTTAAACAAACTTCAGGTATCTAGTCACATTCTTGTTAGTGTTGTTGTAAAGGATGAATCGGTTGTTTTTGCTTAACAGCTGATGTGATGTAACAGGCTAAAAGGATGATGAGTAAGTTGGACATTTATCGGAAGTTCACCAATGCTTTGGCAGTAGCTGTTATTGTGTCAGTTGGTTGGACATGCTATGAGGTAATTATATGAATCAAGTACTGGTCGCGTGACTGTAAATTTCAAGGCTAATTTGTCTCTGATATCATTTCTCTTCTTTAACAGTTGGCATTTTATTACTAACTTTTCAATTTCTGTAATTAACTTCAAGTTGTTACTTTGTACGAATTTGTAACTCTCTGATTACAGCTCTATTTCAAGTCAAAAGACGTTTACAATGAGCATTGGCAGAATGCTTGGATCATCCCTGCTTTTTGGCAAGTCCTATCGTTCTCTCTCTTATGTGTCATCTGTGCTCTTTGGGCACCATCTCAGAACTCAACACGGTATGAAATTTGACTGCTAACACAATTCTTCTTTCTCCATCTCTTAATCATCAATATCCAATCTTCTACTCTTTTACAGGTTCGCCTACTCTGAAGACTCAAACGAGGAGTTTGAAAAGGATGAAACTACGTTAACACTCATAAAACCGTCTCCAATGCCCTCAAAGGATATAAGAATTGCTCCAGAATCTAGACCAGTGCCAAGCAACAATGGAACATCAAATGTCGATCTGGAAGAAGACAAGACAGAGTAAAGTAAATTTTCAATGTGGTTTAAATCATTCGATTGGGAAATCATGCAAGAAGTGAAATTCCACTTCAGGATGCAAGAATTATGAAACCAGTGAATCTTTATTTCTTTTGTTTAGCCCCTTATAAATTCATTTTGTAGTAGTTTGTTTAATTTTTGCCTAGAGTTGTTACTTGCTATGAACTTGAAGGATACTACCAAGACTTGTGCTCTCTTGTTTGATACAAATACAAGTTGTTAACTGCCCTTGTTGTCGTTGTCTTTTAGTCTCTTTTATCTACAAAACTATTCTTACATACTAAATTCTGATCAATTATTTGAATGTTGATAAAGAGAAAAGCACTTTGGACACAATATCAGCTAGTTAATTAGTATATTCGTCAGCCTGCCGTACAATGATGTGTCCATTTTTATTAATTTATTGTTATGTTTTTTAAATTTTCTTATTATATCTCAAATTATTTATTAGATCTTCTTAACCAATATATTTGAAATATCAATATGCAACCAAAGAGGGGTGAATTGGTTTTTTAAAATTTTTCATGCAATCTATGAATATTTTTCAATAATTTCAATTTGCTAATTCACTACAAAATCAATTAATTTGAATTTTATGAATTATGCTACTCAATTTTAGCAGGTCATGACAATTTTAACCACAAATAAACAAGAGCATTTTAAAGGAGACTAAGGGATAGAGAAATTATATTCAAAGATTTATAATGGTTTGACTAATCTTACTTACATCGACTTCTTTCAAGCTATCTTTGAAGGTTCTATTATATCTAACCTTAAAATTACAGCCAAGATCTTTTACAAAGCCAAAAAGTTTTTAGGTTTACCTCCAAACTTTACAATCACTCTCAAGAGTGTTTATAATTTTTTTTCAATTGACAGAATCTCTCTTTTTCACTTTTAATACAACAACTAATAAGGTAACAATAAATTTATAAGAGAAAGTATCTAGCCCTTGATTGAAAAACCTTTATAAGAA
>JAWDEX010000011.1:517385-566899 GCA_035221805.1 Trichilia hirta | reverse complement strand
ATCAAGAGACATTCAATCAGCATATGGAAATAATTTGTGTACAAACTACACCATTCAAGAGTTGGGAGAAATGGATCTACCTGTGTACCATTTGAAACAGGGCGGAAAATTGCCCCAGCACCAGCAACTTTCGCTCTAGCACTGGCAATGGATGGAAGACGGGAGCCCAATGCCGATGCAGAGCGATATACAGTACTAAGAATTCTTGTACGCTCAATCTGATTCCTCAAATCATTCAGCCAAGCCGATGCTGTCACCTGAAATAAATTCCTCTCTGTGAGACAGTAGAAAATATAGTTTAAATGCTAAATTCAGCCTCACTGCAATACAAATAAAATAAAATTTCAGGCAACCAAGTAGAGAAACAAGTTTTAAGAATTTCAATGACAACAAATGACTTCATACTTGAAATACAAAAATACACGAGCAATTTGTCAATTCTTCACCCTTGTTGAAATAAATAAGGTAGTAGTTATATCCTAGAGTACAGAACATAACCTCAGCGCGTAAATCATCCACCGAAGCAGCGGAAAAAGTTGGCACTAAGTCAGCTCCATTTATGACAGAGGTAATGAAATCAATCCCTGATTCTGCCAATTCCCAGGTCATACAAGCACCTGCATGAAATATATAGTCAGTTTTATATCGCTGCACAACTGAAAACAAGCACATCAAGCAGACCAAACTAAACATAACAAACAAAACCGAGATCTGAAGCTGGATAAGAATTATCTGAATTGAAGTGAAAACAGTCTAAAAATATGATTTAATTAGAACACAATCACAAATAGCCAAAAAATGACAAACCTGGAGCAAATGTAACGCAGGCAGCTGTTGATAATTCCTTCTGCTCCCTCAATACATATGTTAAAAGTGCTGCAGTGCCTCCACCCAAAGAGTGTCCAACAATCTGTTAAAGCCCAAAAATTTTAATCAAAATTTATTCAGCTTAGCCAGCGGGAGGTGTCAAATCCAATTGTTGGTTGTTTCTGTTGCGTCAAATCTTTACAGTAATGTTCCAAAAAGAAAACAATATTTGAATCAAAGAATAAATCAATTAAAAAGGTCTTCCAAACTTGTTAAGCCATAATGGGTACACGTATCACAAACGATAAGGAAAGAAGAAAGGAAACAGCACAGAAAAGCTAACAGCTGACAAGTAATTACAGGAAAAGATTTTCCAAGTCATAGCTTTTACCTTAAGTCTATAATCAGGATAATCAGCAAGTGCCCTAATAAGACAAGGACTAGCAAGTTTTGCAATCCACCTTGCAGCTGCTACCATCCCACAATGAGCATACCCTAAAACTACATTGCTGATTCCTCCCTCGTGCACGACAGTGTGATGGAACGGAACAACAGCTCCAGTAGCAGCTGTCAGAGTATCCTTGATACTGTGTGTCCCACGAATCAACAAGAGAAAACACTTTGTTTTGTGGTCAACTAAAATTGTAAATGCTGGCTTCAATATCTGAATAGATTAGAACGGTGTACCCCAGCTCTAATTAGAGAAAGTAACAAATAATTGGACAGAAAGATGGTAACATTCAGGTTATATAACGTACTCCTGCTTTAGGTTCCTGAAGAAGAACATCCCCTTGGGCATAGCCAGTCTCCTCCAAAAATAAAGGGAATGGTTTTTTTGAAAAATGCCAACACAGGGTCAACAAATTTAACAGATATTTAAATTCAGCTATAACCGCTGGTCCTTGAATCCTTATGCTGTCTTCGCCACCAAATATGCTGTCAACAAGTAAGTTCCCCTGAAAATCATTGTTACATGGTCAAAAATCAGAATCATGCCCAGATAAATAATAAATATCAACCACAACAAAATCATTATAAGTTCACTCCAGTTCATTAACTTCTGTTGCTTCATATGAAGAATACAATAAATTTAGCCAGTGAGTGGCGGACTAAAAGACAGAAGAAATCCATACATATATAGCTATGTCATCCACAAAAATATTTCATCCCAGAAAGTAGCATATTATTGCATAAAACCATGCATTATTCCACAAGTACCCTAATCTTCAAATATCAAGCATGCTTACCTGCCTCTTCAATAAAAAATTGATCCCAAATGCCAAATCACCAATTGGCCACTTGCCTAGAGTCTCAGAATAAGTAAATCGAAGAGTTTCAGACAAGGTAGATATTGTCTCTAACCAAGTTGCCGGTGCCTGAATTAGCCTATGTGAAACACGGTCAATTCCTAAAGTACCATGACTGGTTGATTCACCACTGTTTTCATCATCATCATCCCCGTTTGATGGACGTGTCTGTAATTTATGGTTCAATGTGTAGTACAAAAGAGCAGCTGCCCCCGCTGCAGTAGCCATTGTTGCAGTTGCCATGAGTTTATCCCTAGTTAAGAAAAGGAAGTAGTAATAAAGTTAAGAACATAATGGTTATCTAATTCAAGTTTTTTCAACTTGGACAAACTAATCATAAAGATTCATTATATGTAACACTTCATCTTCAATTTAATCATTATAGACATTTTTAAATGAAATTGAAACCTGTTTAAAAGTTTTGCAAATTACACATTAAACTGTAAGCTTAATCAAACTCAAACTAAGTTAATGACATTAAAATCAATCTATACCGACGTAAAAAGCCACAAACCTCAACAGAAATTCATGGCTTAATTAACAAATTTCAAATATTGGAATTTTAGTATTACCTCATTAATCTTCCAACACGTATCGAAGTGAAAAGAAAAATCAAATTCTTCTAATCAACAAAGCAGGAATTTAATCACTATTCTATACAAAAGTGAGTTCAAATCCAAACAAACAACCAATACGAACATGTACTCTCAGTCGTCAGCTGAAAAACCAGGAAAATTGAAAATACTTTTCTTCGTCTTCCCAAACTTTCTCAGCGACCAAACAACACAATCAAATCGAAAGCATCAACCTTTAACATTCGGAACTATAAAAATTAAAATCTTTACAAAGATAACGAACGAAAGAACATATAATTTAACCAAATTAATTAAAAAGAAAAAAAAACGTAACCTAAAAAGCATCGAAGACAATTAACAAAACCCTAAAAAATAGCTCGAAATCTGTTTCGTATAAATTGCCCAAACCTGAAGAGTAACAGCTCGATTTTTCAACTGAAAATTCGTAAATAACGTAGATCTGAAGGAATCGCAGGGACTTGCGCATGTACTAGAAGCATTTTCTGTGACTTTTTTGGCTTATTATGTGAATTACAAATTTAATTAAATTAATTACTTAAATCAAGATATGTTTCTGTTTTCAAATACATAGTCCACGTGGCGGGAGAACATTGGACCTTGTATTGGGTGAACTTGAGATGGAATTTGAAAACAACCTGAGCTAACGAGGTTTTGTAATTACAAATTAAGACACGTGGAACTGACACGTGGAACTGTGATTTCTCTTCGGTTGTACAGAATTACTTTCTGTGAAATTATGCAATTTATTGTTTTAATTAAATAAATGATAAGACCAAATAACTATCACCTTTTTCAATAATTTTGTAGATAAATTTTACCAATTAACACTTAAATTCACCTAAAATACAAACATATTGCATTAATTCTTAAATTCATTGAGAAAATATCATTTGAAATCCTGAAATCACTTTCAAATGCTCAACACTATAAGCAAAAGCTAGACATTGGACCAAAACAGTAAACGCAAGAAGCTACAACCACAAAAGCATTTTCTATCAGATTTTTCCCCTTGGGCACTGCTTATGACCAAATTCTTAAGGTTCTTTTCTTCTTTGTAGTACAATAGTTGTGCATCATTGAAAGCAATTGAGAGTATAGATCTGTGGAAAAAGGGAAAAGGGATTTAGGTTTTTCAGTTTAACCATCAAGATGCTCTTAGTCTCGCTCGCTTATAGCAGTCAAGTGCTCATCAACCTCCTCAATGGGCAACACTCTGAAGACTGGATTCTCCATGCTCACTACTCCAACCTGTGAAAGACAAAAGTTTCGAAAAAATGATCAGCATTATTGTACATTAGAGAAATCCTTGTCATGGTATATTGAGTTATGTTATAACAATCAAAATACAATATGAGAATATGAGCTTTCGACATAGTGCTCGTCATTGCATTGGATGTTATAGCAATTAACTGAAATAAATATAGAGAATTTTACATACCTCAATCTCACTGGCCTTAAAATCCTCTTGCACAACTGATTGCAAGGCAGAAATCGCAGTCTAGAAATGAAAATAAAATAAAATATTAGATTCCAGAAATAGAATCGCGAACAGTAGGCTATTGGTAAAGTAACTTAAGTAAATAAAGAATTCCTATGATTCTAGTGATAAACAAAGCAAACATGAACATGCACAAGAAGGTGGACCTAGTCCTTTTGGGAAAAAAACACATAATTCCTACAACAATCAATGTGTACCTGCACAGTTTCTTCATACGTAAATGCAGGATCATTCTTCATTTTCTTCTCCAAGAAATTAATTGCCTCTTGCTCTTTCAATCCAGCACTCGTTGCCTAAACAATATCAAAATCAACTTCCCAATGTTAATAAATTCACCTCATTAACAGTTTTATATAGACAAAAGCATAACATGTGATTGAGTAGAATGTCAAGAAAGAAAGCCATACCTTGTGGCCAAAGAAATGGCCAGCAGGGTCACATTTATAGAGGCAAGGTCCATTTTCGTCATCAATACCCAAAACCATAGCAACTTCAAAAGCAAATTTAAGGAACATGGGAGGGGCAAAACCAGTAACATGTTTACAAGCTAGCATTAACTTAGAATCTTTCACAACTTCAAAGGACTAGAAAACTTACCGATGCCAAGTGGTCTCATATAAGCATGTTGAGTATAGACTTGTGATTTGTCAGCAATCCTGTACACATAAAGAAATTAATACAACTACGTTCATGAAATAAAATATCGATTCCTTCCATATCTGAAGGCAATATTTAATAAATTTAGGCAGTAACAAGGATAAAAATTAATAACAAAAAATGAAACGTCCGTTCAACGGTTTGAAAATTATTGAATGCTAAAAAAGTGGCAGTAGAATTCAACTTTAGTGTTATGCCTAATTTTTTCAGGAACAGATAGAGTTGAAAAAAATATTTGGGGATATAAACTTTCACCATTTAGATAACACATCCACAGGCATTTCATATCCGTATTTGAAGCGAAACTCAGCAGCTTCATTTCTTGCTTGCTGAACTAATGTCCTTGCATCAGCTGGAAAATGACAAGAAAAAGGACACCTAAGCTCTGCATATTTTGTTGAGCACTGAATAATGAACTAAAGTTTCTATAATTTCACCTAAAATAATGATGCAAATGCAAAATCTGGATGGATAATGAGTATTAAAAGAATAATGTTTAGGGAAAATATAAATAACAGAAAAGGAACCCTTTTGTGTGATCGTGTTTTATATTAAAATAGTTTCAATTGACTTTCCCTCTTTCTAGATGGATCTTTCCTGTTTCTAAAGATACTTCCTTGATTTATCTTGCATGATTAAACATTAAGCATGCTCAAAAGAGTGAGCGAATACTCTGCCCTTCATAAAAATTATTTTATTCTCCTACAACCTTGTTTCTCACTACAGCTGTTCTCATCTCATTTGATCATTATTTCTAATTGTTAGAATTCTCTTCACAACCAAATTGAGAATAATAGCATAATAAAAAGATCAAACCCAACTGAATTTGCAGTTTCAAAGATAAAGTCATACAAATAAAATCAAGATCCTTGACCCTGTATAGCTGTCATATTGATATTTCATAAATTTTTATGTTTCCAAAGATGACCTTCGACCACATATTGTTCATTCATCAACATTTTTTATCTTGAAGCTAAAACATAGCACCCAAAAAGAAACCTGTCATTCCAGTTGCAAGCAATCCAAGGTACTTTGTGATGGGGAATAGATGTGTGACACTAGTATGATCCAAAAGCTTGTCCTGCATTAATTTTACAAACACAAAACTCATTTAAAATTTCAACTAGTAAGTAGAACAAGGATTGTCTACAATCAAAAATTAAATACTCACCGGGACCTTCTTCTGAGTCACAACGCAGACTGAATCCTTTCCACGAACACCAATTGAGGTAACCCCAGCAGCCTTAACAGCCTTGAAAGCATACTCTATTCAAAAATTCAAAACAACATTAGATAATGGTCAATTCATTACTAGTTCAGCAAGCAAGAAAAGGCTATAATATAGACCTAATAGCTAATGCTCCATCTGTTAACATGGAAACATAAATATGTTGGGTAACCAGCCAATATATGTCAACCATTTCTATCAAACGGTTATTGACAAGAGGTTTGAGTGATACACATGGAACAAGACATGGCTAACTAGAGATGACGTGGTACAATGAATCCAATTAAGAAGGATTAATTTCCTTGCTCTTTTCCACTTACATGAGAACTTCAGACAGATTGATAAACATCAAGATCGCTCCACAATTTTCTCAACAAACAATCTGCACGTCAACTAAAATCACTTGGGTTCTAAAGATCAAAGCTCATACTATCCATAAAATCTCTTATATTTATACCACTATTTTTTTTTTGGATGACGAGGAAACTCCTATACTCAGCCATCATTGCGGCGGCCGGCCATACACGGGTCAGGCACTCACCCCTTCGGGGTACGTGTCCGCAGATCACACAGCACCTGTCCTGAATCAATTAAGATCATGTACAGGTACCACACTGCAGTGATACCAAGTACAGGATAAAATCCCGACTGCACCAGACTCTTACACCTGAATGTACTCCAAGAAGTTCAAACTCAGAACCAGCACAAATGCCCCCCCAGAATAGAACCACTCGGCTACACCCAGTGGGTGCTTATACCACTATTGGTAATTAACAATATCAAAACTTATCAAGAAGATAATACTACGAACATTTGTAGTATTAGTATCCCTAAAATCATCAAACCTTCATTTAGGATTGTTGTGCTCTTTCAATGCTTCTGTTGTGCTCTGAAAGCACAGCAGGTAAAGTGTTTCACCAACTTTTGGTGCAGGACACTCTTTTTTTTTACTTATAATTGACATCAACAACTTTAAAGCGGCAACACCACAATATCAAACAGACGCAAAATAAGTTCTAAAACTTTCAACTTTGACTAGTCTACCACTTAAAGAACTCTTGTCTTCTAAATTCTAATGAATCAGCAAATAGACCATATAACACACCCAGAACTTTAAATCTGGCAAATAACATCCACTTTTTCAACTTCATATTGCTAGATATCATAAAAATCGAACATATTATCCATTAACTACCCAGATTAATGAGAATCAAACGCATATTTTTGTTCTCCCTTTCTCCCAAATTTTCTCAGCAACCAACAGTAGTCAACCTAAATCCCCATAATGGGTTCTACGAATAAAGTTCAAATCTTCTTTAAACCAATGCATATGGTTATATAGCTTGACTCACAATCAGAACATCGCAACTGAGGTAAAATTAATTACTGTTAGCTCAACATTACTCGAATCCTTAAACTAAGTTCTAAAATTTCCAATTTTTTGATTCCTTAACACTTAAGAAAATCAAAATCAAAAGATATATCAGTAACAGCAGATCGAATCACAAGCCCATAATTTTAATTCCTCTAAATAATGCAAAAGATGTAAACTTTGAGATAATATAAAAACATGAGTGCAGATATCTGTACATACCCACTTGAAAGAGACGACCTTCCGGCGAAAAAATTGTTATATGTCGATCGTATCCTCCACCGCTTCCTCTACTCATTGCTGCACGCTACTGCTACTGCTACTGCGATCTCTCAACTCTTTTGATCAATGAAGTTTTCAAGGGAAAGAAATGTAATGCGAATCAAATAGAAAAATAAATCAAAGTTGACAACAATACACCGACCTGTAAAAGTTTACAAAAGTATGACTAGTGGACATGAATATTACCTAAATACCCATGATTTAATTATTAAATAACAAGAGATTTAATACCCAATAGTTTGAATTTGACTATTTTAAATATTTTAAATTATTTATTTTTTAACTGAATTTTTTATTACTTTAAAAAGACTTTTTCTTTTTTGTCTAAATTTTAAAAAATAAAAAATTTAACAAAATATATTCATAAAAGTATTCTTACCTAATTAATTTATTTACAAATTTATTCATTTAAAAATTTAATACTTTTCTTTTCTCGTTTTAAAATACATATGTTTTTTATCAAAACTTTAAACAACTTAAAAAATTTAATATAATAAAGTAACATAAATATTATTTTTTTATTTTTTTATTTAAATTTGTCGAGGAACTTTTCAAATTAACAATATGTATTTATTACATAATACAAGTAACTATAATAAAATTTAGGATTATATTATTTATTTAATATTAAATATCATAAGAATATAAAAGTAAAAGTATTAATCTTTAGATTTTTTTATTTAAAATACAAATAATTTAATACTTATATTCAAATTTCAAATAAAAAATAAATAGATTATTCAAATTTAGATATACAGGCCTATTCGGAATTCAGATTTTTTAAACATTCAATTTAAAAAAAAAAAAAAAAAAAAAAAAGTTTACTTGAGTCTTGCATAGTTTTTTTTTTTTTTTTAAATATATTTTTCTAAAAGATTTAATGTCACGAAATTGGGTAAAATTTTAATTAGGAATTAAACAAGGGCGAGCACTAAAAATAATAACTCACTTAAATTATTCCAAAGCATAAAAATGCTCTATTAAACTCTTAAGTCTCTTTAAATGTCGTATTTAAAAAAAAAAAAAAAATCAAGATAAATCATACCGCATGTATTGTGTTTTCTCTTTCAATATGTATGTAGGAGTTTTCAAGTTTTATTTTAGTGATGACACAATTTTCATCAATTAAATTAATTATATTAAAAATTATAAATTTTATTATCTAACCAAAAAAAAGTGAAATTTCTACTTTAAATATTATTCCAAATGACTAGTGTTACAATGTATCTACTTTTAATGTCAAAGATTAAATTGCATTAATATTTAAGATTATATTATATTAAACTAAAACTGACTAAATTGAATTATAAATGATATTTTGTTATATTTGGTGTAATATTGCAATAAAACAAAATCTTAGAATTGTACAAATAGTCCCACACAAACATGAGAATACTTTGTTTAGAATTATGGTACTTATAATTTACTACTAAAGCAAAATTGAAAAAAAAAAAATTAATAACATCATTTTTTATACAAATTTATATATTTATATATTATTATTTAATATTTAAAAACTTTAATATTAAATAAATTCTTTTTTTTTTTCTAAATCTATTAAATTATAATGATCATTAGAATTAAAATATTGTAACTTTAAATTATAATTTTTATACACCGAAATTACTAAATATCAAATAAAATTAAAAAAAAAATTAAATTGACTCTATTTTTAGCATACCATCTTTTAGAATAACACTCGCATAATTAGTATAACCAAGGACATTTCTAAGATTAAGAATTGCTCAAACTCAATTGAGAAAAGCACTTATTGTTATAATTCTTAATTTTTTATTATAATTTAAATTTTTTTATATTTTTAAAAGTTAAAAAATTATAACGAAATAATTAAAAAATAAGAAAAATTTTAGGGAATGACTAAATACATTACAACACAAACCCTCTTTTATAACAAATGTGGACTACAATTATTACATATTATTTTCCAAATATATTTGTTGAAAAAAAATAATTTATTTATAGTATGTGATTGACATTTTATGTGATTATCTCAATGGACCATAGACATTGATAATTTTATGGACAATTTATAAGATGAAATACCATGTTTGGTGTCAATTTTCTAGTCCCTACACGTTGATCGGACAAACAACAATATTTTCAACATAGATTTTATGTCAAGCCATCAACTGTACAATACATCCTTAAATTTTATTTTCCTTTTTTTATAATTTTCAATTTTTATTTATTTATTTGTTATAATTATCAACTTATAAAAATATAAGGAAAATTAATAATTACAATAAAAAATTAAATACTATAATGGAAGAATTCAAATGTTATTAAAAGATTTAATGTGCAGCAATATGTACCGTAATCTTGCCCTTAACATGATTATCCTCTTTATATATTACATGATTTGATCATATACGCAGCCATTAAAGAAAATTTTTATCTTTTTGATTATTTTTTAGAAAATTCCAAATTTTATTTCTAAAATATTTTAGAAAAAAATATCCCAATTTTATCTTTCATCTATTTTGTTTCTTCTTTTTCTCTACACTTTTTCTTATTTTTTTATTTTCTAAATTAAAATTCAATAAAACAAAAATATTATTTATTCAACAATTACATTTTTTATGTAAAAATAAAATTTAAAATAAATTTAAAATATAAAAAATTAAAATAAATAAAAAAATACGCGTGCCTTGCCACTGCAACAATCTAAAAAAATAAATATTTAAAAATTAAAAAATAAAATTATTTTTAAAGTTTTATTAAAAATATATTTTAAATTTTTTAAAAATTTGTCAGATTAATTTTCTTAGTATTGCACGGAGAGCGCGTCGGTTGTGTAAGTGGGCGTTTTTATATTTATTTCAACTTTTTTATTTTTAAAATTTTAAAAAATTTTGTTTTTATAAAAAATAACTATTGAGTAAATAACATTTATATTTCGTTGAATTTAAAATTAAAAATAAAAAAAGGACAAAAAAATAAAAAAAAATATAACAGAACAAAATAAGTTAAAAATAAAATTATTACTTTTGTTAAAGAGGTTAAAAAAACAAGTTTTAGAGTTGAGTGATAAAAAAATAGATAACTCTTAAAATGTGATCAAAATGTAAAATTTTTTATATTAAAACAAGTAGAGGTGGGAATATAGTGAAGAATAGTGTTAGAGGTATAAATTTTTTTGTATGAATTAATGTGACGTATTATTATTAATTATTAAAAATATAAAATAAATATAATTATCATGCCATGCGAGTTTATACATAATAATTTATACAAAAAATTATATCTCTAAAGTTATTAATATAATAAATTTATTCAATAATTTAATTATTCTACATATCTTTCTAATAAAATTTAAAATTTCATGTCATTTACTCTTTGTTTGGATGCCAAGTTAAGTATAATTTTTGGCAATTAGAGTAAGCAAAACTCATTGATTTCAATACTCTTCTTCCTTTGGATTCATTTTATCTCTTGTTTACTTACAAGATTAGTAATATTCTTGTAAGTATTTTAATTTCTTTGACTATTATTCAACTCATTAATTTCAACACTCTTCTTCCTTTGGATTCATTTTATCTCTTGTTTACGAACAAGATTAGTAATATTCTTATAAGTATTTTAATTTCTTTGACTATTATTCAATGGCTTATTTTTTTGTATATATATATATATATATATGCTTTTTAATATCAAAAATATTTTTTGGAGTATAAAGTATATTTTTAATAATGGGTGTTCTGTGCCTCAGTTAAAAGTATTTATTTTTATTTAATTTTAAAAATACAATTAAAGTATTTGATAAATACTCACTTTTATTTAACATCTACTATTTATTGACTATTCGTCCAACATATTCTATATCTCGTTAAATATAAAAATTATTTTGAAATTTATAAATAATCTTACTTCAAGAAATAATCGATACAAAAATCTTTTCTTAAAAAACCCTCGCTTTCAAAAGCCTAAAATTAATCACTTTCAAAATCAATTGTTTTCATATTGATATGCAATTTTGCGCAATAATTGGTGTAAGATGAAGATTTGTGTACCAAACTTAATTCAATGGTCACATTGTTCACACCTACTTTCAAAATCAAAGCACAACACTTGCAAGATTCTACACGACACGAACGCAATTTTATTTGGAGCCATGTCTTCCAATTGGAGTGTTACATTACCCCTAATGAGAACGAAGGGTTTTACCAAAGTGAAAGTGTCTTTTCTGATGTGACCGGTTGCAGACTTCTTTTTTGTTATTTTTTTTTTAATGACAAGGTCCCTAAAATGTACAACCAAAGAATCCAAGTTGTATCGATGGTAGATATGGTTGTGGGTCCATGGTGACCACGTATTCAGAAGAATTTATGGTAGGAACTGGACCACAATAGTGGTCCTGTGTGTACTGGATTTTATTGGGATCATCACATCGGGGTCCCCGATTTCTTACTTTTTCTTAAAAAAAAGCATAGCTTATTTATATCATACAATATTGAAATTTAACTACAAATGAGCAATATGAATGGATATAAATATATAAATTTAAATATATTTGAATAATATAATTATTTTTTATTAATTAAAATTTATAAATAGAAATATCTAAGACTTGGTAATTGAATATAAAATATATTTATTAAAAATTATATAAATTTATAAATTATAATTAAATATATTTTTATTCAATATATGTCTCATGTAAAAATTTTAATTTAATTTAATTCAATTCAAATAAAATAATTAAATTTTTAATATTAAGTTAAAAAGTACTTTTAAAGCATTTTAATGAATAAAATAGAATCATAATAGTGTTCAATTAAAAAAACAAATAGATAATAACAGTACCTAATTTAACAATCAATGTCATTTCAGTTATATCATTCGGAATGAGGACTTGTAATACATAGAAACTGAATTATATATTTATTTGTGAAATATAAAAGTTCAGGGACCCAAATATTATTATACCAAAACCAATTGCAATATTTAATTATTATTATTTATTGGTTACGTAAAGCGTGGCAGACAGTGAATGGTTTTTCTGCATTAATGCTAATCATCTACTCATATATCAATCCTCGATAAACTGCGGGGCCAAGCATGCTTTGCAGTAGTACTAAGTTGTATATGCAGCTCTCGCATTACCCGGAGGTCGACAATGTATATATACACCCTAGGAGTTTTACTAACAACTATTTTCAAGACACTTATTTTGTATATTTAATAAGTTATATTTTTTAATTTATTATTAATCATTATATTAAATATTAAAAATTATCATAAACAATAAATATAAAAAATTTAACAAATGTAAGGCATAAATATTCACGAAATATTATAAAAGTTAAATTTAATAGTGTATTTAAATGGAGGTTATAATTGAGAATAGCAATTTGTGTATGACTCGTCGATCGATAAAAATCCGTGTGATACAAAATTAGTGAGTTTAAATTAATTTTAGATAATATAATTATTAAATGAATAATACGAATCTCAGTGAAATTATTTTAAAATATTTAATTAATAAAAAAATATATCCCACGGGTAACACGCAAGTCAACTATAATTATTGATTAGGACCCATGCTTTATCAAACTTTGTCATGTTAACCACAATTTGGATTATATTTTATTATATTATTTATTACTTTTTAAAAAAACTAAAAATTTAAAAAATTCCACCGTAAATTATACAATGCTATTATTGTAGATTCTAATTTCTGACTTTATTTTTTTCAATTATATAATATACTTTTTTTTCTTTTTAAATAAATCAAAATCAGAAGTCAATTAAATTGGCTTATGTGCACTATGGCCGGAGTACAATCCTCCAATTCCCTTAATGTCATGGTTAAGAGTCATTGACGTGGCACTAATTTATTGGCTTTCTCATAAAACGATTCTCCACTTTACCGCGCAAGAGCAAAATCCATGAACCACATAATCTGTGGTATGGTAGTTCTCTTTTGTTCTTCCCATCACTAAACGACACACGGCAAACTCCTATTGGTCACAGGATTTTCAGACCTAAGCATTTCCGCCTTCACTCGATGTCTCAATCCGATAACCTTCCCCAAAAAAACAATTTTAACTATTAATTCGTTCAAAATTAATAATTAAAATAATATAATACTGCTAATTTAACTGTATCATCACTTTAAATATACAAAACTTAGAATACAATTTAGAATCTTTAAACTTACTCTTAAAAAAATAAGACAGAGTTCAATTACTTATATAATTTTATTATTTAAATTATAGAACTTAATTATTAATTTAATAACTTAAATAAAAATAAATAAATATTTAATAATAATATAAATTTAATTATCATATTTAAATAATTTTTTATTTCTAATTGCAATTTATTATAAAAATATTTATTTATATTATATTTGTTTTGATAATTTATTTTATTACAATATCTTAATAATATAATTTATTAAATGTATAATTTTAAAATTTGCAATACTTTTAAAAATAAATTTTACTAAACTTAATTGATTTTTTTTACAGTTGTTTTCTGAACATTATATAGTATGGGTAGGATTTTGAAAGGAAATTACTGGCATACTATTCTCCTGTCCAACGTGTCACTAATTTATTGGCTACCTCATGAAAAGATTTGGACTTCTTCGCACAAGAGCAGACCCCACGAAAGCACATCATTTGTCGCACAGCCTTTGTCTTTCGTCACTCCCATCGCTAAACGACACGCGGCAACCTCCTATTCAGACCTAATGATTTCGGTGTAACGACTACGGCCTTCCGTCTTTAGTCAATCCAGCGACTTTCCAAAAGAAAACGTTTTGCATATAAATTTAAATATATTATAACCCATTATAATATAATTCTACTAACTCAATTATCATATATTTAAAAATTAGAATACAAATTAAAATATCTAATATTACTCTTAAAAGAATTAAATACAATTTAAATATATTATAACCCATTATTTATTTAAAATTAAATGCCTATGTATACTAAAAAAAAACTATTACCTGTTGATCTAATTTGAATAGACATAATTGACAACAGCTGAACATGAACCATGCATTTTTTACTTTTGATTAGATGTACTACCTACATGTATATGTGTACAAATACTGTTCTCTTATTGTCATCACCGTCGAACTCTCTGTCTCGCACCCCTGCGATCAAATCAAATCATATTTTATCATATGACTTTAAAAAAGAAAGTCTTCTGTATCGTCTTTGTTTGTGTTCTTCAACCAAACCTTGACGCATTTTATGTTACAATTGTTTACTGATGGCTCGGTTATATTAGACGCTCTATAAATACGTAGTTGTTTCATTATTTATTATATAGTGCCGTTCATCTTCTTTTCTCGTTTAGCTTCATTTAATATTCCGAACCAGATCATTTAAACTCGCCGGAAAGCTTTTTCATAATCTGTTTACGTTCAGCGTCAGTAAATACGCTGACCCAGATCATTTAAACTCACCGGAAAGCTTTTGCTGTAGCAGGGAAGTTAGTTTTTCTTCCGTCGAGATGGCCAGTGAGTTTGAGAGCTGTGTAGACTACGGACGGAGTCTGTCGAAGCGGATATACTACGGGAAAGAAGCTGGTTCCGGAAAGGTAGTGGTGCCTCCGGGGATGACGAGGGAGCCGGAGAGTTACTTGCCGGAGTCGGTGATGGTGTATGCGGTGGTGGAGGAACCGGAGATTGTGGATAATCCTGACGTCCCAAGTTATCAGCCGTACGTGCATGGAAAATGCGTACCGCCAGCGCTTATTCCGTTGCATATGCATGGTGTTGAAATGGAAGTTGATTGTCGTTTTGATTCAGCGTTTGTTGCGGTCAAAGGAAATTGGCGTTTGCACTGTATCATGACTAGCAGAAGTTGTGACTGCAGAATTGCAGTTCCTATGGGAGAACAGGTACTGAAATTATATGATATTTTTTTTTCAATTTCTGTCTCTGGGAAGTGTTTTTGAGTTATAAATTCTCAAGAAAAACATGATTTGGCTAACAGGGTTCACTTCTAGGTGTTGAGGTTGAAATTGCTGCTGGGAGATCATATCAGACCAAATTGATCACAGTAGAAGATGCAGAATACGGTGAAAATGTAGGCAAATCCAAAGTTGATGGTAGATTTCTGAAAGGCCAGATATATATTTTGAAAATTCCCCAGGTAGTTTTATCTTTAATCATGCTTTTTGTTTTCCAATTATCGTAAGGTATTAATTGTGTTAATGTTTGGATTTGATTAGGTTGATGGAGGTTCAACTCTTTCAATTAAGGTCAGTTGGTCTCAGAAACTGACCTATGAGGAGGGTCAGTTCTGTCTCAGTATACCGTTTACTTTCCCCGAATATGTTATTCCACCGGGGAAGAAAGTTTCAAAGAGGGAAAAGATAAAGTTGAATGTTAACTCTGGCATTAGTACTGAAATTGTATGTAAATGTGCTAGCCATCCTTTAAAGGTACGTTTATTTTTGATGATTCGTGAGTTTCAATCAAATTTGGAATGAACTAAATGTGTTATGTGAGATGATTACTATGGTTTTTCCAGAAAGTAAGTTGTGAGGGAGGGAAATTGGGCTTCTTATATGAAAAAGAAGTACGAAGATGGTCAAATGGTGACTTCAAATTTTCATATAGTGTGAGTTCTTGAATCACATGTTCCATGCTGAGAAGAGATATATTGTGTAATACACGGTGTGTTTGCAAGTTTTAATATCCTGTTTGAGTTGTGTAAATGTTTGCAGATTTCATCAAGTGACTTATTCGGTGGTGTACTACTCCAATCTCCATCGTTGCACGATTTTGATCAAAGACAAATGTTCTGCCTTTATCTCTTCCCTGGAAATAAACAGAGTAGGAAGGTTTGTCACCATTAATTCCAATGTGTGACTTTTTATCATAGTAGATTCTTTGGTTCATGTTACAATTAGTCATCAAATTATTGAAACTGCATTATACATTTATTGTTAATTTTTGTTAAATCTGATAGATTTTCAGGAAGGATGTTGTATTTCTAGTTGATATAAGTGGAAGTATGCATGGAGATCTTCTTGAGCAAACAAAAAATGCATTGTTGGCATCTCTTTCCAAGCTCAACCCTCAGGATTCCTTTAACATTATTACTTTCAATGGGGAGACTCAATTATTCTCAGCGTCGATGGAATTGGCTTCTCCGGAAGCAATTGTAAATGCTACTAAGTGGCTTAGTAATTTTGGTGCTGAAGGGGGAACGAACATTTTGCTTCCCATTAAACAGGTTTGTATAATTTGTTTACTTGTGTTAAAACGTATAAGTTTTATAAAGATGCTGAACATTTCATCTTCTGATGTGTTTAGGCCATGAAGTTGTTGTCAGACAGTAGTGAATCTATTCCTCTAATTTTCCTCATTACTGATGGTTCTGTGAAAGATGAAAGAGAGATTTGCAATGAAGTGAAAAGTTATCTCACAAGTACAAGATCAATTTCCCCTCGCATATGCACTTTTGGCATCGGTAAGATTTGGGTTTTGGGGTTTCTACAGCATTCTTTAAGTTTTCCAAGTACTTTAAGCTAGTTTTATCGATTTACTGCAAGGAAATCCTTCTCAGGTTCATATTGTAATCACTATTTCTTGCAAATGCTTGCACAAATTGGGAGGGGTTGCTATGATAATGCCTATGATCCAGGTAATTTTTTTTTCCCACATTTTCTATCGGCTAATATCAACACCAAGTTACCGACTCT
The DNA here is from genome assembly GCA_035221805.1 of Trichilia hirta. Classification (NCBI taxonomy): domain Eukaryota; kingdom Viridiplantae; phylum Streptophyta; class Magnoliopsida; order Sapindales; family Meliaceae; genus Trichilia; species Trichilia hirta. Next base: position 549,456 of record JAWDEX010000011.1, on the reverse strand, counting down.
TTAAAGTTTTTACTTTCATGTTGCTTTTGTTTTTCCAGATTCTGTTGAATATCGAATACAAAGGTTATTTACAACCGCTTCTTCTATCATTTTAACCAATATAACCTTGGAGACTCACAAACATCTTGATTTATTTGAGGTACATAGTTGGTTACTTTATTTTCAGGATTTGTCTGGTTTGATCTTTCTGGTTTACTTTATATTCAGGTTTCCCTGGGTTGATGTTTCTGGTTACATCTCTTAACATATTGTATTCTCTGTATTCCTTGTAGCTGTTTCCGTCACATATTCCAGACCTATCTTTTGAAAATCCATTGATTGTATCTGGAAGATATAGGGGAAACTTTCCTGACTCTGTTAAAATTAGTGGCAGACTGGCAGATAGGAGTGATTTTGTCATAGACTTGAAAGCACAGAACGCCAAGGATATACCACTTGAAAGAGTAATGTCTCAAAACCTAATATTATTTGAAATTTGGATGTTATGCACATTTTCTTCTATGATTATTGTGTTACTCTCTGCAGCTACTTGCGAGGAGACAAATAGATATACTCACAGCTAAAGCATGGTGGTCAGAAAGTAGAGAGCTTGAGGATAAGGTATGTTAAATTGGAATTACAATTTTTAACTAAGCATTGAAAGTTTTTTAGTAAAAATATAGCCAGTCATTGCTGCCAAGGAGTGATGAAATTAATGAAAGATAATTGTGTTTATGCTTTGGAGATATGAATGTTATTCTCATTCTATATAATTATGACTTCCCGAGATGTTTGACATTGTCTTGCAGGTTGCAAAAATGAGCATACAAACCTGTGTTCCATCTGAGTACACGTACATGATTTTACGTCAAACTAGCGAGAAAGCATCCAAACCAGTTTTTCTACATCAGGTACTAATGATTTCCAATATGATCCAAGGAAATGTTGCAAGTTCTATGTTTAATTCACTCATTTCTTCAAAATCCATTAAAACCAGGTACTAAACAGAATTGACCTGCTAAAGAAGGTGAACTCCACCATCCAAGGGTACATTTTCCTTGGAAGTCTAGGTGTTGAATTTGGTGACTTGAAAGCAACAGCCAATAATATTACCCCAGGAGTTGAGGAAAAGCCATCGGAAGTCACAGATCTCTTGGTTAAGGTCGCTTCCAACTGTTGCAGCGGGGTGCTTGATCGCGTATGTTGCATGTGCTTCATCCAGGCTTGCTCATCAATGAATAACCAATGCTCAATCGTTTTATCGCAACTTTGCACTGCTCTTGCTTGCTTTGAGTGCGTAAGTTGCTGCTACGAGCTTTGCGGATGATTATAATCATCAAAGTGGAAAACTAATTGAAAACAGATTACACTACTATCTTGTATCCATATGTATATCTAATGTATATGTAAGTTGTGTTCGAATACACTATGTTCTTGGCAGAAGTACCTTTGTGGAGTGCTTTGTTTTTCTTGTTCCCCTGTTTTGTGTTACCTATTTCTCTTGCCTAATTTCCTCTGCTTAGATTCTGCATAAAGAGATTATTGATCTTATGGTTTCCAATTATGAATAATTGTAAAATTTAGCTCACTCTCTAGTCGACCACTAATGTTTACCAATCGTCTATTTACTGAAAACATATCGTTGTTGTGGATTAAAAGTTGTAGTGGATCAATCCATATTGCCTTCAGTCCCAAATAAAATTATGGTCATATTTAGTTAACATATGTATGTTTGTTGTATACAAATTGATTTAGCTACTTTTGACATTTGCTGTATAATTCATGACTTCAGTGATATTTGAGCCAATTGAGAGTATGCTGACTCAAATATTCGCTTACTGAGTGGATATTATATGACAATGGCCTTTCATCAAAATCTATATGTCGTCTCTATGAATTCAGAAACTATTTGTCGTTCGCATAAAATAAAACTCTACGACTTGCCGCCACGAATCCATTTGACTTGGCAATTACCGAACAACGACATGCCAAAATGTTCTTAAACATGTAAACTTATTGTCGTTCGACATTTTGAAAATTCAACTACGCGTAAGCTATTTTTCGAAACCGAAAAAGCGAACTCCTTTCTGCGTGTTGAAGAACAAATTTCAGCAGTTCGAAGAATTCTTTAGAATGATTCTTCGCGTTGTTGGTTTCTTCATTTTGGTTTGTATTTCTTCTTCCAGCAGGTAATCGCTTGAGTTTTGGTTTGGAAATATGCTGGAAAATAGAAGTGAAAGATGTTTAAAATTTGAAACTTTGACGATTTATTCACGTGGGTATCTCTGTCTATATGGGATATTACGGACTTGAGTTTTCTTTAATTGTTTGGTACTAATTTTGCTCTACATTGCTGCAATTCTGATATTTGAACTGAAATTAATGAATTATATTACTATCCTCATTATTATGTTAATTGGAAGTACAGGGTGGTAATGTATGTCAAATCGGCAGTGATGCATAGACACGAACACAGAGTTATCTATGTGGGAAATTTTCATTCAATTCCAGGAAGCTCTTTTGCATTGTAGCAATCACTAGTCTTGAGTGCTTTGATGATCAATCATAGGTCTCTGAGCAATGGAAACATGGAAAAGGAGAAAACACTAGCCATGATAAAGCCTGATGGATTGTCTGGTAACTACACTGATGAGATCAAAAAGATGATTCTTGAGTCTGGTTTCAGCATTTTGAGGGAAAGAGTAATTGGACTGAGGATGGGGCGTCAATTTTTTACGCTGAACATTCTTCAAGGAGCTTCTTTTCTAGTCTTATCAAGTACATGACAAGGTATCTTTGATTCTGTTGTAGTTATTATGTCCAGTGTTTCCTTTTTGTCTAATTTGGATTGTATCGATAATTTCTCTGCTAGTTCCCTTCATTTGCATCTATTTATGTGAATAAGCTTGAAAAGTTTCATCCCTGGTGGTCTGCTGAGTTGATCAAAATTCATCAGGTTTATAACCAGTTGACATTATCTACTGGAAGTACCCGAAGCTTGTTACAATTGAAGTTTCGGCTTAGTATGCAGTTGAGTTATTTTGTCATATGATGATGGTTAATTGCTATATTATCTGAAGTTTTCATATAGTCCCGATTGAAAGTTCTGAACGAGCTTGTGGCTAATTTTTCGAGGGTTAAATATGCTGTCATAGTTCATTGTATAATATATATCTTCGAGATTCTCTCTCTCTTTTGACATTGATTCTATCAGTGGTCCAGTGTTAACTATGGTTTTGGATAAGGAAAATGCCATTGCTGATTGGCCTGCTTTGATTGGACCAACTGATGCACCCAAAGCTAAAATTACTCATCCCCACAGGTTATCCATGATCCAATTTTGACTTTTTTGTGCTTTGTTCTTATATCAATTGCTTGCGGACTTACCTCATCACTTTAGAATTCTTCTTTAAGTGTTCTCCAAAGGTGATTTCTTTTCCTTTTTCTTTTTTCCCTTAAATATTTCCAGCATCAGGGCAATGTGTGGCCTGGATACAGAAAAGAATTGTGTTCATGGTTCGGACTCTCCTCAATCAGCCCAAAGAGAGATGTCATTTTTCTTTAAAGAGATATGTTCAGGTGAATTGCTATTCTTTTTGTGATTGATGTTGCAAATGATATAAATACATGCGTGGAAACTCCTAAGTCGTATAATGTACAATTATGATGGCGATTATGATGCCTGTGTATACAAATAAATGTGGCACCATTATTTATGAGGTCTTGCAATATGCTTGCAAAATCTAACTCTCGTGCATTTAAAATAAGCTTTCTTATAAATCTTCACTAGGAAAAAAATAGAGATTTTTTCTCTTTCAGTTCTGGATTGCTATAGGATGCTTCTGTTTGGACTCCTCTTCTATGCTGGCTCTGTGTACTATTTATACATTTTATCCATATACACACGTGCTGTCAACAATTATATCTTCAATTTTCCATTTTGTCGGGGGTTGGAGAATGATAACATTGCCTATTTTTTTTTTTTTTTTCTCATACTGTGAAGACCAAGACTTTTCAGCAAATTTAGGTAAAGCAGGAAGATAATTTCTTGAGTAATTTAGCTTGCTATATTTGGTTAACGGTGTTGGCATCCATACCAATATACCAGTGAGACTAAATGAGACTATGTAAATGGTTATACTGCTTTGTGAATCAAATATTCTTCTCCTTTTGACCTCAAATAAGTGGAATCATGCTCTCAGATTGTAATTATCTTTTTGCCTTTTCTTTTCTTTCGACTCAAAACTTTTCTGTTTTATTTTCATTGGAATCTTAAAATTCACATTCCATCAAATAGTTACTGAATTCAAATTGATCGTTAAGGTAGAGGATTAGAACAATAGGCCCTTAGAGCCCAAACCATTCGTAGACAAGAAACAAAAACATCTTGATATGAACATTTGTAGGAACAGCAGTGTCATTTTTTCCCTAATGAAAACTTCCCACCAGTAATGGATGTAGGAAATGAAGCCTATTTAACAAAAGATAATGGATATATATAGAATGTTAAACCTCCAATCACTGATTCAAGATCAAATTGTAACAAAGTGGGGAATCAAAGTGAGAACCCTTCGCCATGACTTTCACCTTGCTTATATCTTGGCAAAACCTCTTTTTTCTTGCTTTTTTTTTTATTTGTTAGGAAAGCATGTCAGTTTTTTGAAAACTATCATATTCTCATTGTTTTCTTGTGCTTTTGACGGATGAGAATATTACAACACACGATGAACTGTAGTTTAAGCACCTGAGAAGCAGAGGTACACGGTTTCTACAATTTCTTTCCCTAGTTTCACTCTGACAAGCCTATGGAATGAACAAAACGCAAGACTCATTCATTGATGGTGCTCAGACAAAACCTATCTGATTCTGATTTCTAGTTTTGTGCTTTCAACAAACCACCGTTTTTGTTGATTTCTAGAGTTACTAACAAATTGTTAATGGATACTTTTCTGCCAAGAGTTGTTTATAACTCCGTACAAAGGTTACCATTACGAACCCAGATTATCGTTATTTGCATGCCCAAGTATTCATGCATTTGTTCATGCATCTGGCTATATTCTTCATACACAATGTAGTGTTTTTCCCATTTCATACACAGGTTTCAACGTTCCTAGATTTCACCTCATAGCTTTACAACTTTTTAGAAGATCAATATTGGAGATGTAGTATTCATTCTACCATCCTTATTTGAAGGCTTAAGGTTGCTCTAAGCATTTCCCAAAATGGAAATGAAAGCAAGTGGGATTTACATTTTTGGAATCATTTTGCATAGGATAGATAGACAATTTATCTTTAGATTTTATATTTACAAGCTTCATAGCTCCATCTTTCATACTACATTATGTAATCAACTTCAATGCATTATTTTTTTCCTATTTTATATTGATGCACATCCAAGTGCAAAACCGGAGAATCGCATTGAATTGCTCTTAAATGTTGCCAATTTGATGCTTTTGGTAGCAAAATACTAATCCTATATTGGATGACAATGCAACATAAATCATCAAGATTGTAAACCGGTTGTACTTGTTCTTAATCTTCAGGGAAAGAAACTTGAAATCCACTCTGCAATAAGGGATGTCTAGACGTTTGGTTCTTAAAGCTGCAGATGACGGGTCATTTTGAGAAACAAATGACTTGTCGTACCAATGTTTACAGTAGAAATGACTTGTCTACATTTTAGAAACAATGCACGTGATTTTATTTTATTTTTTTTTTTTTTGAATTTGTTGCTTTTGTTTATTGCAAACTCATGTGACTTCCTTAATAGTAATTTTTATCACTTATTTAAAGAATGAGTTAATAGTTTTCCTAATCAAAACCATTGGAAACTTCCCCACAATTGAAAACTTGATTCATGAATGGTGGACTTGATTAATTTGCTTCAATGGCAATCAATGAACGTAAAATGTCTATTTTCATTCATCATTTAATATTTCATCAACTATCGTTTACACATTTATATTTGATAGCTAATGATTTTATTTTATAATAACTAACAAATACTTTGATTTGTAAAGTTCTTGAGTGAATAATCCCTTGCCAGCTTGCATATATATCTGTACAAAACATTTGCTTCATCTTCATGCAAAACAAAACTTTGTAAATCACTTAACCTTATGAATTAAAGGCCCAATAAAAGTATAGCAAATAATTTAATCTTAGTCAAATTAACAATGATGGCCCCCACCTTCTTCCCCATCCCACAAATCCTTAATTTAATTTGTCCAAAATTTTATGACATACCAAATTTAGTAAGCCATGCCAAATTTTATTTTATTTTATTTTTTTTCCAAAACCTTAGATATCTAGGAGATGCGATAAACCCTAACCCACATGGCTTTCTTCAATTTTCTTTATAGATTATATTATAGTATGGATTATTTCTTGGTTTTTGTGGTCGAGTTGTATATTCTTTGACACCCCTTTTCATTTCTCCCTTTCTTTTTCTTGTTTCACATGCATCTCGAGGATTTATTTTTCTTTTATTCTTTCTTTTTAAAAAATAAAAAAAATTAAATAATTTATTTAAAATAAAAAGTTAGAAGATATGTTAAAGAAATTGTTATGACGAACTCCATGACGATAGAACGAGATATTTTTGACTTGTTTGAGATTTAATATATATACAAAGTATATTGTTTTACTCATTGTCCTTACGTTTGAAAGATAGATTCTAATAAATTTTTTTTATTATACAAGACATTTTCTAGTGAGGATAATAAAATGCGAATGTTCATTTAAATAACACAAATTTATTTAATAAATTAACAAAAAAAATATCATGTAATAATATGATTTATTATAATATAACATTGTTTATTAAACCAATACTCTTTTGGGTAAATGATTAGTTTGATTCTTTTGAAAGAAGAGAAATTTTAATTTTATCATCTTCAATAATAATTACGTTAATATGAATTAATTTTAATATACTTAATTTTAAAAATTTCTGTTTTACCTAATTCATTTTCTTCTTAGTGATTATTAGATCATCCGAGAAAAAGTTATTGGCTTTATTTGTTTATTTATTTATTTTATGTGCACTATATCTATGTACCAAAGAACATCTTAGTTCCTTTAATTATGTTGTTGACACGTATGAATGCATCCTTAATCACAGCAATTAAGCAACGTAGATTATTACAAACCACATAATTATTAAATTAATGACCCCAAATCCTAATAAATCCACCATTCATGGAGAAATCAGAAGCTATTACACGTTGGCTCACGGTGGTCCAAGCCATAGTCACCTGTGGTATTGGTCAATCAAATTGCTTACATTAATCAAAACCCTATTTGTTTAATTTAATAATTTTGAACTATTTATAATCTCAAGATTAAAAGGGCATTTTAATGAGTAAATCTGTGTGGTGCAATGGAGAGTGACACGAGCCCTTGTTAGCCAAGTAAACCGTGCTTATATATAATTAAATGATTAATTTTGAGAGATAATTAATATAGCTAATCTAATCATGGTTGATTAAAATAGAGAGGAGAGGGAGATCTTGAAATTAGTAAGAGAAATAAAGAAATTGGGAATTTATTTATTAATATGATTAAAATTTAACTTAATTAATTTAGTTTTATTATTATTAATTAGTTATAATATCGATCATAGAAGAAGTAGAAAGTCAACCCGATCCCTTTGGTACACATGTTGGACCGACATGAGATGATAGGATCTATTTTGTCTTGAATCATGTATGATCTAAGCTGGGAAATACACTACCAATTAATGCATTTCTCTCAATACTTGATTTTATATATTTATAAATCTTTGCTAATCAAGTTCAAATGAATGTAATTAAGAGTTTAATCAATTATTAGGTAATATTAAATTTGAACAAAATACAAAAGTACTAATCCAATTAAGAGATCACTTTATTATGCATTTTTTTATTTATAATTGTAGGATGACTTTAACTCGCTCTATTCAGTTCATCATAATAGAACTCGACAATTACATCCAATTAATAGAAAAGGAAGGTACTATCTATGAACGTATACCAAATTTTAGCCCTAATACTTATTTGAAGTATATATCTAATACAAGATCGTATGGAGCACAATCAGCTAAGCTAAGCAATTTTGCAAGAAGCTTGAAGAAGTTAGTAGCACAAGGAGATAGTAAATCCCAAGTTGGAGACCAAGCTGTCTTGGAGACAATATGTGTCAACTCTATAACCATTCGATAATATATAGAATGTATGGAGATTGATTGCTCGTGAGCTTTTGTAGTTCAATTTTAAAAAATAAAAATAGAAAATAAAACCCTTTTCTCTTGAATTCAGCATTGAGTATTCAAAGAACTAACATTGTCACGAGGGGCAATGGATGTTCCAGAAAATCAACCCCGAAGAATTCTCAAAACCCATGTGTTTTTTTTTATGGACATTGAGACATACTTTACATTATTTAACAATTTTGGAAGAGAATGTCCTTTTATTTAGTGGGTTATGGGAATAATATTAGTTGTATGTATATATATACACTAAGATACATACAAAAACTGAGGTGGGATGTCAGGGTTTTTGTTTTACTTTTTTTAAGGCCTTGTTTGGGAACTTGAACAGGTAGTAGAAAAAACTGCCTGTGTGTGTCGGCTTTTTGAGCATGAAATTCATCAAAGCAGACTGCATACATCCATTTAGTTTTATAACTTCGAAAAGGAATTCACTTTTCATTTGCTATTAAGCTTAACCTGTTGTCATCCCTCTCTTTTCCAATCAAATCCCTACACCACCATTACTCTCTTATATACTTCAGAAAGCTGCTTCCCATTTGAAACTAGAAGAAAAAGAAAAGCTAATAGAATATCCCTCTTTATCTCCGAAAATGAAAGTAAGTTTGCGATTAATGAGAGAGATCATTCATTTTTCCACGAGTTTTCTGGCTCTTATTTTTTTTAATATGAATTTTTGATGAATTATGGGCAGCTCTTCGGTTGGATGCAAAATAAACTTTCTAATGGAAAGGAAGAAAGCAGAAAGCCAAAAGCAGTGCCAGCAGCTTCTTGTAAGCATTTCTCTCTTCTAGCTGTTGCGTTGTGTCAAAATTAATTTTACCTCCAAAAAGATTTTGTTTCTCAATTATTAACTGATCATCATGCAATAATTGGCTTTTTTAAAAGTGCTTCTTTTAGTAGACATTTGATTTTCAAGACTTGACTATGGGGAGAAGAGGGAGGAATTTTAATTGAATTATAGTTTAATTTTTTGAGATTAAATTTACTAGAATTATTTAATAAATAATTAATATTTAAATTCGAGACAAGTCTACTTGTTAGATTGAATTTAAATTTAAGAAATCAATCTAGTATATTTTAATTCTCTTTTAAATATTTTTAATCAAGATTTTATAATTAAGAAAATATTAACAATTAGTTAACTCGTGGGTTAAAACTTTTAATTTAAAAATTTGCAATTTGATTGTTGCCTAAAATTGTTTTCAATGTTTTCTATTTGAGTAGATCCTAAGAAACCAGAGACTCGTGAAGAATTCAATGATTGGCCTCATGGATTGCTAGCAATTGGAACTTTTGGCAACAATCCTGAAATAAACCAACCAAACCAAACCACTGAAAATGATTCCGAAATCCAAAACATTGAAGAAGAATTCCCATCTTCATCAATGGATTTACAAGATTTCACACCAGAAGAAATAGGAAAATTTGAGAAGGAATTGACAAAACTCTTAAGGAGAAAACCAACTTCTTCTTCAGAAAATAAAGAAAAAGAAATTGCAAGTCTTCCATTGGATAGATTTCTCAATTGCCCTTCAAGCTTGGAAGTTGATAGGAGAATAAGCAATGCAATTTGCAGTACTTATCAATCAGATGATCATGATTATCATGATATCAAAGATGAAGATATTGATCGAACGATCAGTGTGATTCTTGGTAGATGCAAAGATATTCGAACTGATAATACCAAGAAATCTATTGGAAAGAAATCTTTGAAATTCCTTCTCAAGAAAATATTCGTTTGCAGAAGTGGCTTTGCTCCTCAACCTAGTTTGAGAGATACACTTCAAGAGTCGCGAATGGAGAGGGTAAGTAATTTTTTTTTTTTTTTTTTAACGAATAAGATCTGAATATATAAATCTCGAGAATATATATATATATATATTTAGGAATTACATTTATTTTTTTCAAATTTTTTGTTATGATTTTCTTTTTTTTTTTCTTTTTATATGCAGTTCTTGAGGATAATGTTGCACAAGAAAATCAACTCTCAAAATACTTCTCGAGCACAATCCATGAAGAAATATATAGAGGGCAAGCAAGTTTCTGATAAGAAGGGATCAAATGAAGATGAGAAGGAAAAACAAGAGAAAATTATAATTAATAACAATAACAATAATGACGGATGTAAATGGGTGAAGACGGATTCAGAATGTAAGTTTTATCTTATAACTCTTAATTAATTACTGTAACATTATTTTGTATAAACAAGTAATATGAATATATGCATGAATCGATCATTTGCTCATATATTTATACTAATTTTTAATATTTTTTCTAACGTTTGCAGATATTGTTTTGGAGATTTAAATCTTTGATCACATCATTTTACTTGGAAAAAGGTATAACAAAAAATAATATATGCAATTTCAATGGTATTATCAATAAATGTTTATATTAATTTCTATAGCTCTTAACATTGTTCAAATGATTTTGCAGATGCAAATATTTTCGATTTTCCAGATTCAAAATAATTTCATTGCTGGAATATTCATGTAAACTCGAAGATCAAAAAATTGGATTATGCCTGCCGAAAAAGACAGAATTTATCCTATTTATTTTGACGATATTTTTCTCTTTTTCTTTTTTTCATGGTTGTATCTGTAAATTATGCACAGAGCAAACCATGTTTTGAAATATCGTCAAAATTTTTATTGTCGTATGATAAATATAAATATATTTTTGTATTTTTATAGTACACCTTTTTGCTAAGCTTCACTATTTTGTAAGATAGTTTCGGGTGAATAAATTTTTATTTTATATAATTAATAAAATTATTGGACATATAATTAAAAATTGTTTGCTTCTCAAATTTGATTGATTGACATTTGCTACACATGAATATGATTAAAATTTGCGTTATTTTATGAGAAAAAGTGATAAGTATATTAAATTGACTATATTTATTTTTAATTTTTTTCTCATATTTAATAAAATTATTATATATTAATCCATAATTAAACGCTAATTCTATTAAATGAATATTGGAGTGTTCATAGTGTTAATCGTTTCCCTTATGTTTAAAATAGGTGAAAATAATAATCTACAGTGGCTTCTGTGATTAATTAATTAATTAAAACTAATTATTAACTCTTTCGCTAACATCATAATCCAATTACCTAACATCAATCAATCGATCAACTAATTATTTTTTTAATTCGACTGGCTTTATTAAGAACCCCAAGCCCTACTAAACTCATAACACTACCAGAAAAACAAGATTTCACGCAAATTCCAACTTTATCGTGAGGATTTTTCCACATTTTCCCTCACGTTTTCTCACTTACCCTTGCAATTTTCTCTCCCTCTGGTTCCCTTCTCTTCCTGTCTGATTGGATCTAAGTTTCATATTAACTCCCACTTAGCTCATTCAATCGGGAAGAGACTAAAAAAATTAAAACTAGTCCGATTTCTAGGGTTTGGGTTCCTTCAATTCGTGATATTTGTTGATCGAGAAGGTTTCTTTCGAGTATTTTGAGATCTGGGTTGTCTGGTTTTGCAGCCTTGTGTTAGAGATTTCTTGATAAAGTTTTAATTTTTATTTTTTCGGGTACTTGGGGTTCTGAGATTTTGGTATTGAGCCTGTACTAATTATCCTTCAAGTATTAAATTGTGGAGTGCTTTCCTTTCGTGGGTAAAATTTTCTGGGTTGAATATTATAGGGAGTGAGCGAGGTGGTGAAAGAAAGAGCATTTTCAAGCGGCGAATGCAATTTTTAGATTGGTGTTTTGGAATATTTTCGGTAGTTTTTGAGATACCGAAATTAAATTTTCAGCTCATAACAGAAACAATGTCTTCGGCAGGTCCAGATGATGTCTACCTCTCTACTTCTCTTGCCAGTTATTTAGACAGTAAGCTTTCTTTGATTTTCACTCATCAATGTGCAAACGAGTTTAAATTGCTAGCAAGCATCAATTTTGGAGTCTTGTGGTTGAATATATATGTATAAAATGCTATGGGATTATGAAAGTTTTGTTTTTTATGATTAGTTTATTGTACCTCTGTTTTCATCTTTCAATTTTGTTGTTTGTGTTGCTAAATTGGGAGGACTGTTCTAAGGTCATACCTCTTGTCGCATTTATATAGACATTTGTTGGTATGCATTTATGGATTACCTTCTTCTGAACTTTCCATGTTTTTTGTCTGTAATTTTTTGTGAACAGTTCCTAATTTGATATTGAACTTTCTAAATTTTATGAAGATATGAGTGTGGAGGGAAAAGGATTGTACACTGTTTTTTGCATTTTCAACATTGTGCACAGTGTTGTCTGCGGATCTTCTGATGGTATTATGTAATATATAATTTTGCGATCCATTGTTGTTGATAATTGTTCATAGTGCAACCTTTGAATTGATCCTCTCAAACTAACGTATTGTTTGGCCTCTCTATTGGTTTGGGATTGAAAATGATGTGCGGAGTGTGTTAGTTTTGTTCGTTATTGCTATGTAGCTTATGTATGTAAGTGTGCTCTATAATTCTAGGTTGAGCACTTTTGTACCCTATCTTATTTTACTTTTTATTGCTACAGAGAAACTTCTTGTACTGCTTCGTGATGGCAGAAAGCTCATGGGGACACTCTGTTCCTTTGATCAGTTTGGTATAGTTTTCTTTTTTCTTGCTCTTAACTCATTGACATTATTAGATTTCGCACAATATATTGTCCCATGTCTGAAAATGTTATGTTTATTCTATGCAGCTAATGCTGTTCTTGAGGGTGCTTGTGAGCGAGTTATTGTTGGTGAACTTTACTGTGACATCCCGCTAGGTTTATATGTAATTCGTGGGGAGAATGTTGTTTTGATTGGTGAACTAGTATGGCTTTCTTTTGTTTTATTTGATTGCATTAGCATTTTCTTAATAAATTCTTCTGTGTAATCCTATTAAGATTTCATTTGGATACTTTAGGACCAGGAGAGGGATGAACTTCCTTCACATATGACTCGTGTTTCAACTGCAGAAATTAAAAGGGTAAGTGTCAATTTTGTTTTGTTCCTTCATTGCATAAATGAAGTGCTTCCTCTCTTGACTATGAGACACGTGATCGTGTCTCACGTAATGACCTACCAGTTCTGTCTCTGCCTAGTTTCCTTATGTAAAGCATTTCTAAATGGTAGTTAGACTATGAGAATATTCAGCAACTTTTAGATAAAGCGATTTGTCTAAGATTTGACATGGTCATGGATGTGTGACATGGTGACTCACTAACCTTAATATCATTGTATGCATTTGATTATGTGAAGCTCATTGAATATACCCATAAGCATCTCTCTATAAATCTTCTAGGTTTACAATGTGAGTGCCAAAATTACGGAACAAAAGGTTGATGGCACTTAATTATAAGCTGCTTATATAGTACTTGGAATCTTGAGCCTTATTGCTTCACATATTCGTCTACTAATTGCTGGCTTTTTAACAATTTCAGGCACAGAAAGCAGAGAGGGAGGCAACGGACCTCAAAGGTTCGATGAGGAAAAGAATGGAGTTCCTTGATTTGGACTAGCATGTTTCCTGCCCCCAATGTTCCGCAACTATTAGGCGAGTGGTGGTCCAGGAAAATCATTAGCATTGAATGTTCTCTATGTGAAATCTCTGTAACATTTAGTCAAGAAATTCTTGTTCTATGATTTGTCATTTGCTCTTAATACTGATCCATTGCTTGATCTTCTCAACTGATGTTCATCTTTTTTATTGTATTGGTTCCATCTCCTAAGTTGAGACAGGAAGTTGCTTCGTTCCCTTCTTTTGCCGCCTTTCTGAATTTGGGGACTCTGATAACATACTGAATGATGAAATACAAACCCTTCTGTAACTAAATTTTGAGCGATATTTGGATTGTAAAATTTTTGGATCATTTCCAGATCGTATCTGTCTTTACAGCACTTGTCTAAATTTTTTTAGGAAAAAAGGTCCTTTATACAGTAATTCCGGATTATTTCATATATCAAGATTCGTATCTTGTATGATAAATTTTATGTTTCAGATTATAAAAGTTCTCATATTTGTGTTCATAACTATAACTATTCACAGCACTCTACATCTATGAGAAACGATTTCTATCGCATGAAGAAAAATCTAGTCTTATAACCAACGATTTCTGCACACTTAAACAAATGATCTATAAACAAAAATCATGACATTTCTACCTTATTTGATAAATACGGGGGCTAACACAAACTTGGCCCAGCAGTCCACCGCATCGGCATTTTTCGCCCAATCATTTTTGAGATACGGATGACAACAGATGTTGCCGTTGCTTGCTACAAGTACAAACAGACAAACGTATCTCTCTTGGTCTCACGTTACTAAACTAAACAAACTCTCAACAAAAGTCTTATTGAAAACTTAACGACTGACCTCACTCTCAAAACATGATCTCAACTCTTCTCTGTCTTAACTGTTCGCATCAGCGGATCCAGCAAAACACGCACTCAGAAGAAACCGAATCTTTCTCTGTCGCTTCCATTTTGTGTTTGTGACTACATTGTTTGTCAGGATGAGTGATTCAGTTTTTGTGTTGTTGTCTTTGATTTTAAGTTTGTTTTTGCTGGTGGGTATTGGTAAACCTTCAGTGCACGAGTATAAAGGTGAGAAATTTGTGAACAGAGGGAATGCTTTTGTGGTGCATGGAGGCAGCGAAGGGATTTACTCTTCTATCTCCGATGCTAGTCTCAATGAGACTGCTGCTAATAGCGGGGATTCTTATATTCGGTAAATTTTCCATTTCTTTTTCTCTAAATCCTGATGTTTGAGTGTGTTTGTGAGGTTTTGAGGGGATAACTTGTGATTTTGTTGTTGAATTTTGTGTTTTTATGGTTGGTTTTTGGTGGCACATTTGGATCTAATAAGAATGCGGAATCGCCCAAGGAAATTATTCTTAGTGTTAATGGTGAAAATTGAATTGAGGAAATAATTGGTTGAAAATAGAATAAATCAGTGAAATTCATTGAATTTTTTGGTTCAATTTGATTAGTGTAGAAGTGTGGGAAAATAAGTTCATAAGATACTCAAAATAGTGATCTATTGATGCAAGAATGTGTAGAAGTGTGGGAAAATAAGTTCATAAGATACTCAATTTTTGACATAGAAACTTCAAAGAACCACAGTGGATACTATGCAATGCAGCTTCCTTTGTTATTTCGTTTCATTTCTAGAGTAGGAAGTATTGCATATGATTTCTTTTTCTTTTCTTTTTTCTTTTTTTTCCCGTAGACTTTTTGTTCTTTTCTTGGTTAGTGAGCATTGATTGTGATTTTTTCAATTGTTATTGATGACTGTGTACTATCCTTATTTGAAAACAGTTTTGAAAAGATCACATTTCAAAGATCCAATGAAAATGCAAACAGCGGCAAAGGTTGGGTTCATCTCCTTGTTTTTGAGGTGGAAGATAGCGAGGCAATTGGGGGTTCAGCCTATGGGGGTCAAAGAGCTATCTGTTGCACATCCAATCCTGCGAAGTTGGGTGTGTGCTCTCTAGGAAGAGTCATTTACCGGCTTTCCTCAAAGGATCCTAGCTGGCCGCAGGTTTTTTGGTGTCTCATTTGATGAAGATAAGCTAGAGGCAACGTTGCCATCAAAGTCAATTCCAATTACTAAAACTGGGATGTATAACTTATACTTCATTCACTGTAATTTTGACAAAAAGGATTTGGTTGTAGAGGGTAAAACAATATGGAAAAATCCTTCTGGCTATTTGTCTGGTAGGATGGCACCACTAATGAATTTCTGCGGGTTTGTGTCCCTTACTTTCGTGATGCTTGGAATATTCTGGTTCTCTCAGTATGCAAGATTTTGGAGAGAAGTTCTTCCCTTGCAGAACTGCATAACATTGGTTATAACACTTGGCATGTTTGAGATGGCTCTTTGGAATCTTGAGTAAGCTGAATTCAATGAGACCGGAGTCAGGCCAATGGGAATCACGGCGTGGGCTGTAACCTATGGTGCTGTTAAACAGACAGTAGCACACATTGTCATTCTGATGGTTTCTATGGGCTACGGTGTTGTGAGACCTACCTTCGGCGGTCTCACATTGAAGGTGGTCATGCTTGGATTGACCTTCTTTTTGGCATCTGAAGTGCTTGAATTGGTTGAGAATGTTGGCATGTCAATGATCTATCAGGAAAGGCAAGACTGTTTCTGGCTCTTCCTGTGGGTATCCTGGATGCTTTCTTCATACTTTGGATATTTACCTCCCTCTCAGCAACTGTAAACAAACTTCAGGTATCTAGATATATTCTTTTTAGTGTTGTTGTAAGGGATGAATCAAATGTTTTTGCTTAACTGCAGATGTGATGTGACAGGCTAAAGTTGGATATTTACTGGAAGTTCACCAATGCTTTGGCTGTAGCTGTTATTGTGTCTGTAGGTTGGATGTGCTATGAGGTAATCTGAATCAAGTACTAATTTATCTCTGATATCATTTCTCGTCTTTAGCAGTCGGCATTTTATATGATTGTTAACTTATTTACATCTTTCCTTTCTTATCTGGCTCTATAATTAACTTATAGTTGTTATTTCATACAAATTTTGTAACTTCTGATTGCAGCTCTATTTCAAGTCAAAAGATGTTTACAATGGGCATTGGCAGAATGCTTGGATCATCCCTGCTTTTTGGCAAGTCCTATCGTACTCTCTTTCATTTGTAATCTGTGCTCTTCTCCTTCTCAGAGCTTAACACGGTATGAAACCTGAAGCCTCTCAATTCTTCTTTCTCTAACTTTTAATAATCATCAATATTCAATCTTCTTTGCTTTTACAGGTACGCCTATTCTGAAGACTCAAACGAAGGGATTGACTAGGATGAAACTACTTTGACACTCTTAAAACCATTTCCCTCAAAGAATGTTAGAACTACACTGGAATCTAGACCAGTGCCAAGCAGCAACGGAATGTCAAACGTTGATATGGAAGAAGACAAGACAGAGTAAAGTAAAATTACAGCCACGATTTTGAATGTGGTTTAAATCATTTGATTTGCAAAACTGGAAATCACGACAAGAAGTGAAAGTCCACTTCAGCATTCATGAATTATGACACAAGTGAATATTTCTTTCTTTCTTTCTTTTAGCCCTTTATAAATTCATTTTGTTTGTAGTTTAATATTTTCCTATTGTTACCTGCTATGAACTTGAAAGATACTACCAAGGCTTATTCTCTCTTGTTTGATGCAAGTACAGATTGTTAACTGCTGTTGTTGTCGCTATTATATGCAAAACTATTCTTACGTATTAATTTCTGATGGATTATTTGAATGTTGATGAAAAGAAAAGCACATTGGATACAATATCAACTGGTTAATTAGGATATTCATTAGCCTACGGTACAATGATGTATCATTTTTTGTTAGTTTATTGTTATATTTTTTAAAATTTCTTTTTAATGTGGCAAATTATTTATTAGATTTTCATAACCAATGTATTGTATTTAAAATGTAACCTAAAACTTGAAAATTTCAACTACTGCATTTTATCATTTCTCTTATCATTGTTCTCATTTCAAAAAGTTTTAGGCAGAATAAGTATATCCAATAAAATTCGTGGTTTTATCTAATAAAATTTTGTTGCATATTTTCAATTTAATTTATAATTATAAAAGTAATTATAATAATTATTAGCGGATCTTATTAAAATCTATTTTATTTGAATCTTTCTCATGCTCTTTTTATTTTATTTTATTTTTATATTTGCAACGATTCTTGTAATTCATTGCTGTAGAGCAATAAGCAAAAAGTAACACCATTGCCCTTTTACCTTTTTAGACTATTAGCTTTTCATGAGCACAAGCATTAAAAGAAATTACCAAGAAAATGGTTGGTTGTCAAGCTAATAATGGCATGATTTCAGTAACTACTCAATTGGTAATGATTTCTATGGATTAAATTACTACCATTTACCAATCAAGCGAGTAGGTTGACTACCAAACAAAATTGGCCAACACATGGATTTCCCAGATTGCATTTCAGCCAAGTCTCAGTTCTTTAAGCCTAATTTTGGGCCTGCAAGTGATGATTTTAGAAAGTTTAGAATCTACTCCAAATAAGGCTAATTGCAGATCCAGTTTCCATATATTCATACACATTTGATCATTACCATAAATAAACATACTCTAGTCTAAAAATTCAGAGTTGAAAGAGAGAGGACAAAAAAATCTTCCTGATATGATGATATCATAGATTGTTGTAGTATATACAGTAAGCACTTGCAAATTCAACAATAACCACATGAACAAGTTGCTAAAATGCCGGAACAAAACAATCATAGTGCTTACAATGCATCATCATTCAGGCGGAGGGACCCGGATCTTCCAAAGTGCTACAGCTTACAAGCACATGACGGGTGGCTTTTTGAACAGCTCTGTGTCTTGATGATTGCAAGGAAGTGTTGATCTTCAATTCTGAACAATGGAAGAAATGATAATAATGACATCATTATCATCATCTCCCGGTTCCTTAATGTAAGCCGATGCTTTCTCCTCTTTAAGGTCATCAATAGGGAAGAACTCGTGCTGAATGTCTTCAATCTGGATATTGGACTGCTGCACGAGGAGAAATGAGAATTAAATGAACGCTAGCTTATCCCAAACTCTGATCATGTAAGTTTCGGAACTGCAAAATTCAGCATCCACATGATTATGAAAATACACAATCACCTCCTCGATCCTAAAAATGCAACCTTTCCTAGATTTTGAATGAGATGGTGCATCTTGTGAGAAATTGATCTAGTGAGAATAACAAAACCCAATTCTAAGTATGTCCAGAAATCTTTGAATTAACCCAGAGTCTCTGTCATGTGTTCATCAATTTGGTTCCAAGTTAAATGATCTGTAGTATTCCCTATTGCTTCAAATGATGATTAGCTAGTGATCTTTGCCTCAAAATGATCCAATTTCATCATCTTTGCTGCAATTGTAGGTTTCATCCATGAAAAACAAAGAAAAATAAAGAAATTAACAAATTTCATCCAATTTCAAGAATTTTTCTCAAACAAATGAGAAAGCTCATTCATGGTGAGCAATAACAGCCCAAGGATCAAATCAAGCAACAATCAGTTGATATAATTCATGGAGTAATTGTGTTTAATGACATGAAATTGCGGAACTTACCTTGCTTTCAATCCTCAAAGTCATTGATAACACTGCTGTGGCCATATTCCGGTGCAAACGGCAGCTATTACAGAAAATGTGGCTTCTTGTCTAGACTAGTCAGTGTTATCCATATTCAAACGATAAGTATTTATAGGAATTTCGCATTCCAGTTGGCATATGTTTATAAAAATTTTTGAGGGTCAGTGAGACACACTAGCACATAGCTCTGTTTAATTAATTTATCACTTCAACTTCATTCGCAAGATGCCATA
Source organism: Trichilia hirta (assembly GCA_035221805.1). Lineage (NCBI taxonomy): Eukaryota > Viridiplantae > Streptophyta > Magnoliopsida > Sapindales > Meliaceae > Trichilia > Trichilia hirta. Next base: position 529,877 of record JAWDEX010000011.1, on the reverse strand, counting down.
TAATTGTGGTAAACGTGCATGTATGCTTTATAACATGAGTTATGTTGCATTTCTACATACATACTTAAACTTTGTTCATAATTGGAAGTGATCTAGAATGGTTAATGCATTCTAATGAAATGCGACAATATCTGAAACGCAAGAATACCTGCATTACTAAGATTATCAAAACTTAAATTCATATACATTTGATCAAGGACGCTAAATATAAACTGGTCAAAAGAAAGAAAAAAATTCTTCCTGATATCATAGATAATTGTAGAATACAGAGTACACACTTCCAAACTCAACAATAACCACATGAACAGATGGAACAAAATCTAAATGTGTGACAAAACAAATCATAATGCTTACAATACAGAAGCATTCAGGCAGAGGAACCTGGCTACTCTGGAGCGCTACCCTTTTTTCTTCTTCCCAAAGAATTTGATTCTTTTTCTAATCAGTAAAAACAATGACCAATTTTTCTTAAAAGAATTGGAGAACACATGGTAGCCCAGATTTACCAGCACTACATCTCCCAAACACTTCAGAAAAAAATTTAAAGAATCTGTTGTCCTAGTTTCTGTCTTGCAAAACTCACTTCATTTTTTCCCTTTTCTTTTACCCAGATCTCCTTCTCAATTGCTGGGATACAGAGTATCCCTCGAAGAAATCCAATACTGCAGTCTCCAAATCCTCAACCGAGTACTTGATGTAATTCTCCGGATGCTTTCCACTCTCTATATGGTTCCTGAATCGACCGAGAAATGATCTATAAGCCGGTATCAATTTCTCTGATACAGATATCCTTAACTCTTCCCTAAGCTGAGAATCCGGTACCAACCATGTCTCTTGAGTCCTATGAACGTCTTCAAACATTGCATTGAAGGACTTGAATCTGTTTCTTAGAGCACTTTTAGACACCCCAGAAGAAAATCCCCCACTTACATGCAATCCCTCATCTCTCAAGCAATACAAAACGCTTACCCAAGTTGCTCGCTGGTAATTTGTTGCCGCCTGCCTAAACTTCCCAGTCATTTTCTTCAAATAATCATCTCCAATCATTTCTCTCAATTCGGGTGAACCTTTCACTTTTTGAACAATATAGTGAACATTGTTCATCATAAACAAATAAGCTAAAGATGCATCCTTGTAAAGCTTGGATTTCCCCTCCAAATTGAATTGCAAAATCACAATTATCCATATCAAATGAAGTGCTAATGGGGTTTTCCCTTCCAATTCAGTAAAATCCATGTCCGGGGTTGTTGGATCCCCCGAATATCTAGACCCAGTTGATGGTTTTGACATTATAAGCTCAATCAATGTCTGCTTATAATCAGAAATCAAACTTATGTAATTCATCACATACCTAGTCAATGGATGAATTGTCCCTCCAGGCACTGGAACTCTTGATGGCTCCCTCAAAATAGCATTTTCAAACTCTGATAAAATCCCTCTTGCAGCTTCTGCCAACCTTGACAAAATCTCAGCAGCCTGTACTCGAATCGAATCAGTTGATTTCGAATCAAAAACAACCTCAATATCAGGCGTCAACTCCACCAAAGCATCATGTAAATCCAATATCTTAAACAATTTCTCCGGCGATCTCCTGCTGATACTAATTGCCTCAGCAAAATTAAACAACTGAATTGCTGGCCCTTTTAGTGTCTCCATAAAACAAGCATCATCAATTGCTGTACCAACCCCATCAAAGATTTGCTCACATAACCTCTTTTCACTTGCAAATACGATCCTCACACAAATCTTTGCTGCCCTAATCCATCTCCTAATCTTGGCCTCAAGTACATCCCATTCAAGTCTTTGAATATCTCCAATACTCAACTTTTCAACGCCAAGCCTCTTAAAACTTGCATCAACAGCAGACTTCCTCACACTTCCATACACTTGAATACACTCTCGCAAATACCTAGATGCAATCATCCGTTGAGCTATACACTTAAGATCCTCAATTGCTTCTTCAGGTATCAGATCGATCTCTCGAATACTACTTGTTGACCTGTAACTTGAAGAAACACTTGTGTTAGATTCACTGTGCTTCAAAAAATCATAATTTCTTGGAGTATTTGTTGAGCCATCATGATCTTCTCCGAGTTGGTGTTGTTGGTAATCATCTTCAAGCAAGCGTTCTTCACTTTCAGCTCTAGAGCCAGAAGATGAACCGGGATCAGATGTAAGCGACTCCACATCAAGTGCACGAATGTGTACAAGCAAAATATTTCTGAACTCATCTTCAAGTCTAGCCATGGCGATCTGGATAGCTGAGTTGACTTTTGTCTGGCTATCCTCAGAAATATTCGTGGATGACATGGAACGTTGGATTTCATCCACAGCTTGCAAATATTGATCAACTTCACATCGATCACCTTCAAAGATCATCTTCTCCCTATTTTCTTCAGATGTTGTTGAATCCCACCTCAGTATTATCTTCTCAGCTGATTCAAAGCTCCTTTCAAGAGCATAATTTTGTGGTGGTTCCATGGTAGTAGAGATCAACTAACCAACCAATCAAATTCACAAAAACAAACCCACCCACCTCAAAAAAAACAATATTTCTGATACTTTAGCGAGTGCTCATGAAGAAATTTTCTCTCTTTTTCTGTTCTGAGTAAGGGGTATTATTGGATCAGTACAAAAAAGCTAAAGGATGAATGAAAATCCTACGAAAAAAAAAGGCCTTTGGTATCTCCAAAAGATGGTAGGATTTTATTTTTCTTGAAGTTGGTTGTGAATGAGAAAATTTTGAAATAAGAAACTCAATGATTTATTCATTATTATGAGTAATCAATTTTTTTTTTGGTCTAGTCGTAGTCTTGTAAGGCAGCTGTGGAAATATTTTTGTCTGTATGTATAATTTGACAAAATTTCAAAGTTGGGGTTAACTGTTCATGTGGAAGAGAAGAAAGGAGAAGGAAAGGGACTGGAATTCAACATTTCTGATTTGTATAATCTCAATAAATCGTTACAGTGGCCAGTGGGTACATTTCGTGGTATATTCTGGTAAATTTTGGCTATATGATGCAATGTTTATGGTTATGAAAATATTTTTTTGACCTCTATATTTGTTTTAATCTTTTCTCAGATGTTTTTGGGCATAGATTTCAGTGGTGTGGTTGGAGAAGTTTGTCCCAAGTTAGGCCCATGGATAACTATAATTGGGCCATGCATGATCTCATATGATTTTGTAACTTTTGTTTGTGATTCTTGAATTTGAGGTAAAATTTTGTTTAATTATGTTTATTTAAGCTTTTTCCACACTCATCTAAGCAATGATTTTATTATAAAAGTTGAATGTGAGACGAGTTGTACATTCATATTTTTATTTAGAATTTTATTAATAAATAACAAGATCAATTGGAATTGCCCATGGTTTGGTTAGAAAATATTTTTAGATAAATTATATGTAGAGCTATCACACATAAATTGACGCCGACTCTTTAAAATTTCGAAACTAGTAATATTATAATAAAAAAATATATATATATATATAAAATTTATTAACAAGTATCTCAAGATATCCGTTAGTAAAATTTTATATATAAATAAGTGTATAAAATTTAATAAGCGATAATAGAATTTAATCATGGCTTATTAAATTAATTATAAAAAAAACAACGAAATAAGTGGTGTTTATTAAAAATTTTATCCAATAGTATGTCTTTATTTTATTATATGAGCAAAATTATAATTAAAACTTGAGTATAAATATAATGTACAATAAAATAAAATAATATCTCTATCAAACTATTATAATTTTCTATACGATTTTAAATAATTAAGGTCCAATAAATGGAATTAGAGCCTCGTGGAGACAATATCGATAAATGGTTTAGCTTAAAAAACCTAATCAAAACATTAACGATGAATGATTTAACTTAAAAACCAAACAAAAGAAGAGATCTTGGAAACACAGCTAAGCAAAATAAAAAGCAGAGCAGCTTAATGGGGGCGTCTCTCTCTCTCTCTCTTTCTTTTGTAATTAACCTTCTAATTACTGATTATCGAATAACTAGCATATATATATCAGTTAACCTCTGCTGCCTCCGTAACATATAAAAAAACAACAATAATTAAAATTAAAATTAACTGAACAATTAATGAAGTCAACTAATCTTCTGCTAAACCAGGATGACATGCACGTGCATTCACGCTAGCTAGCACAAACATAAAGAGATAATAATTAGGCATTATCGTATTAATAATTTTTTATTTAAATTTTATTATTTAATTAAATAATGGGATAATAACATTAAGGTTCGTAAAGTTTTATATTTTCACGAATAAAGCTAATGGTTATTATTTATAATAAATAGAAATCATATCCTTGTTTGTTTATTTTTTTGGGAAACAGATCTCATCCTTTTAAAAGATCTGAAGTAATTTGATTGGTTAAGTTATTTTTTTATTTTTTTTAATATTTTTAAATATTACAATAAAATAAATAATTTTTTAAAACTAAATGTGAGTTGAGTTTAAATCATAAATCTCTTATATCACTTTAAGAAATTTTATTAATTGAATTAATAATAATTCATAATTTTAATGTTAATTTACATACAGTATTTGTAATATTATGTAATTTAATTAGGGTTAGATTAGGGACTACAAATGAAAAATTAGTATTTATTTATTGAAAAAGCAAACACATTGAGATTTAGATGTTATTGTCTCATTTAATTATTTGGTTAATGTTTAATAAAATAAGAAACCATGCATTAAAGGTGTACCGCTGCGGAATTGCATTGTTTTTTTTTTTAAGTTTCTTTGAGATTTTCAAGAATCTTTTGAATGTGGTCGGGTGTGCTTTGTGATAATTAATTACCACAGTCTGGAGGAATTGAATGAAAGAAAACGAAATTATGTACAACATATTTTAAAATTTTTTCGAATTCAATAAATGATTCACGTGATAACCTAATATTTTATAAGTTATGAGTTTATACTTTTTTAAAAAAATTTACTTAATATATTATTAAAACGTAGATCTTCAAATCTGCATCACTATGATATCTATACAATCGAGAATTAATAGAATTTCGAAGTGTTAGCTCCCTTTTTCGTCTTTTTTTTGTGTTCGTTTCTTATTTCTTTCTTAAAGAAAAGCTTAGTTTCTAAAACATAACCCTAGACATACACTTATAAAAAAAGGTATCAAAACGTATTTTTTATAATACAAATTGGGGTTTCTTTGAATTTGAATTTGGATTTAATGAACCCATTAATGAACAAATACGGCTCATTGTTTATATTTGAACATGGCTTTACACTTAAAGCCTAATCTTATTTAATTAAGTTTGACTAGTATATTTAATTAATCTTAATTAATATATTCATTCCAAATATAATACCCAATTTACATTAAAAGTCTACGAACTTGATAAAGTCATTTCATAAATTTATACATTCATTATTCTCGATTTTATGTGTGACCTAATAGGTTTTTAAAACGTTGGCAGTAATATTATAATCTAATTATATTACTATCAGTCATAAGTGGTGTCTAACAACACATTATAACTATCCAAGTAACGAAAATGTGAATATTCAATATCACCTTAATTCGTGACTAATGTTATAGTATAGTTTAATCTCTTTATCCTTAATACTTAATTAAACACGAGAAATGAAATGTGTCACTTTCGTAAAGTTCGATTTTTATGATTCTTTGATATTTAGAGTATAATTATCCAATTAAATAAGATCAATATCTCTATATTAATTCATTTGAGTATGTCCATGTATTTTCATAATTATACTCAATCGAAAGGCTTAAAAGTATTACTCTTGTTATATAAGAGGGACAAATCCTATCTTGATCAATTATATTCCTTTACATGATTTATGATATATCTAATTATTTTTTTATAATCTATCCTATTATAGATGATATCTAAAATATCAAAATATATCATTCATAATATTGGGAACCCTGATGATCTTAAGTCGAAGGATCACATATACCATTATCACTATAAGAATCACTTATGATATTTATATAATAATCCATGTAGTGTTCTCATGACGGGTCAGTCTAATACGTTAGTTCTCTAACTTGTACTTATATGTTAATTTTATATATCATATCATGATACATTTTATGTAGTCATTAACTACTATACATACTAATCTTAACATATTATTATTGCTCTATACATAATTAAAACTTGACTAGGGACGTTTGAGAATAGTGTTCAACTAATTGAACCTTCTATTCTAAGAACATTATTATATTTATAAAAATATATATATATATGTAATAATAAAATATTATATTAAGCTAATAATGTCATGATGCATAATATGCTAAATATCCAAAACTATGATTGGATCTTAGGGCATATACCAATACTAAGATCCAGTCATGGTTTTGGACATTTGGTATATTTATGTATCATGATATTATTAGTTTAATATAATATTTTATTATTATATATCTGTATATTTTAATAAATATAATAATATTCTTAGAATAGAAAGTTTAATTAGTTAAATACTATTTTAAAATATCCTTAGTCAAGTATTATTATATATAGAGTAATAATAATATGTTGAGATTAGTATATGTAATGATTGATTACAACATGAGATGTATCATGATATGAGATATAAATTTACAAATAAGTACAAGTTAGAGAATTAATGTACTAGACTAACCCATCATGAGAATACTATATAGATTGTTATATAAGTGTTATAAGTGATTCTTATAGTGATAATAGTGTATGTGATTCTTTGACTTGAGATTATCATGATTCCCAACATGATGAATGATATATTTTGATATTTTTAAATATCATCTGTAATAGGATAGACTATAAAGAAAATAATTAGATATATCATAAATCATATAGGGGAAAATATTTGATTAAGATAAGATTTATCTCTCTTATATAAAAAGAGTGATATATTTGGGCCTTTTAATTAAGTATGATTATGAAAATGCATGGCTATACTTAAATGAATCAATATAGGGATATTGATCTCATTTGGTTGGATAATTATACTTTAGATATCAAAAAATCATAAAGATTAAACTTTACAAGAGTGACACATTTCATGTCTCGTATTCAATTAGGTATCAAGGACAAAGAAATTAAACTATACGATAACATTAGTCACAGGTTAAGGTAATGTTGAACTATTTACATTCTCATCACTTGGATAGTTATGATGTATTGCTAGACATCGCTTATGACTTATAGTATTATAATTAGATTACAGTATTACTATCACTGTTCCAAGAACCTATTGAGTCGCACATAAGATCAAAAATAATGGATGTATAAATTCATGAAATAAATTTATCAAGTTCGTGGACTCTTAACGTAAATTGGGTATTATATTTAGGTTGAGTCTATTAATTAAGTTAACTAAATATATTAGTTAAATTTAATTAAATAGACTTGATTTTAAGTGTAAGGCCATGTCCAAATATAAATAATAAGCCGTATTTACTTATTAATGGATTCATTGAATTCAAACCCATAAAAACCCTAATTTATGTTATAAAAAAATACTTTTTAATGCCTTTTATAATGCGTGTGCATAGGATTACATTTTGTAAGAGCTTTTCTTTGAGAAAGAAAGAAAAAAAAATGAATATAAAAGGGAGACGAGAAAGGGAGATAGCATTCTAAAGTTTCATTAATACTCGATCGTGTGGATACCATAGATATGCATGTTTAAAGATCTATGTTTAAGCGATTTATCAAGTCAATCATCTGTGAAAGATATGAATTCAAAACTCATAAAATATTAGGTTATCGCATAGATCCTTGGTTAGATTGGAAAAAATTTTTAAATTCTACTGTGCATGTAAACAATTCCATTTCTTTTCATGTTTTTCAATTTTTCTATAAAACAAACAAAGAATCCTAGTTAAACACCCAAGTCAATAAGGAAACACCCAAAACTTACCCTAATTCATCCAGCTACCTCCAAAACCCTAACTAAACTCAAAAAACTTTGATAACCACTTCTAATGTATACCTAACCACTTAATATAAAACTCTAAAACGCTGTATAAACACCTAAAAAATGTTGCTACTACCTCTTTATTGTTTTTTATTTCCTTACCTTGCTTACAAGCCTAAGTTCTATTAAAGTTAGCGAATCCTCAGTAAATAACATTGGAAAACTTATTAGATAATGACTTCATAACGAAAAATACAAAGACTGAAAGAGATCAAAATATTAGTTACAAAGGGAGAGTTGCAGATAGATTGAAAAGATTAGAAAGCTAAAGCAAAAAAAGTAAAAAAAGCAAAAAGGGTAGAAAGGGGGAAGAGCCCTATTTATAGTATGAAATTTGAATCTAAGCTATTGAGGAATGGATAAACAAGGTGAAACCAAGTCAACTTTAGAGAAAATAACTATTTAATCCATAAATGATTCTAGTTGGGCCGCATGTATAATCCTAGGGACCAAAGAGATAGCATGCTCGGTATGAGGGGAGTTAATAAGTGATACATGAGAACATTAAAGACATGATAGCCCTCAATCTGGCCACAATGAATATATGTGCTTCCTAACAAAGCCTTGTAGTAACCAATAAAACACCATCACCTAGGATGTCTTAAGGGCAAATAGTAGGATCAACATTGACTCAAAGGATGAAGTAGTTTTCACTAAAGAAGTCACCTATTCTTTGTTCAAAACAGGGGAGACTTGGTGTTGGAAAGAAAAGTGACAACTACTAGCCAACAAAATTAGACTTCGGACCATGTGGTCAAGGAAATTAGCTATAGATCCTAATCCAGAAGTTAAAGCATTATTGTAAAAATATTTTTAGTTAACAGAGAAAAATATTTGTTCATGTCACCTCTTTGATCATGTTATCTTTCTTGTCACGTGATCAAAGGTCGAAATTCAACTAAGTTCTATATTTTTAAGGCTGAAGCCTTGTCAGCACCACTAACCCTGACCTAAACTCATGAATCTTATGCATTTTTCTTTGAGGCAGGGCCTTGAGATTTTTTTTGCCGAGCCAAAAGCCTTCATTTATAGCATATTTCCAGCAATTATAGACTAGTATTATTAAAAATGAAAGTACAATAGAAGAGAATGTGTGTCAAGCACTACAAGCCTGCCTCTTTCACTATTTGCATCGGCTAATTACCCATCGAACAGCCCTTGTGTGCAAGCTAACCAAATAATGGATGCACAGTTCAATGATTACTTGACAAATAATAAGCTTTGCTAATCTCCTACAACAAGTCACGTATCACTTTTATTCTCCAAAAAATCTCTATGGGAAAGCTTGTAAAACACAATAGCCACTCTTTAAAAAAGAAGTTGATTTCTACAAAAAAGAGGGAGCACCATTTAGTTTTGACAATCACTGTTCATCATCTTCTCGGCCTCTCACCCCACATACATCCAATTGGTAATCCAAAAATGACTTCGTTTACTAAATTTCTTTCGTTTTCCTTTCTTGCTTACTATTGTCTTAACATCCATAAACTTAAGTATAGGAGTTTCTTTGCTGAGAAGTCGGTATCACTCTGAATTTCAACGTGTTTGCAAGTTTCAAAAAACAAAGGATCGTTTAATCTTTGCTGTGTGTTTTTTGAAGTCATTCGAGATGCTACTTGACTTGCACAATCGTTGTCACATGCTATTTGACTTGCACAATAGTCGTCAGACTTTACACATCAACAATACGATAATGTTCTATAATTATAAATCCCTACTTCACGAAAAAAATTAGGGATAAATTTCTCTTCATTCTCCATTTCATTCTTGATAAATTATTTTATGTTATTCTTGTTTGAAATAGATTTTTGCATGGGGAATTTTGCCATCTCTATTTAAAAATATTATTAAATAATGAGTTGATAAAAAAATTGTATCGACATATTTAAAAAAATTAGGTAAATGTACATATTTTAATTTATTGTCCATTTGCCACGATAAAAGAATGAAATAAAATATTAATTACACAAATTTATTTATGTATGTATATCATAAGATCAGCAAAAGAGAGAATTAGGAAGAAGATTTTTAATCGATTTTCAAGTCTTTGGGTGGCGAGAAATAAGAAGATTACCATACAGTCGTGTCATTGAAGCTCCTCACTTATCGAGACACTGAAAAGCTAGCTGAGAATACTCAATTTGTGTGATATATCATAATGAGTTATTAATATATTATTAATCACTTCAGTTGCTTTTAATCTTTTATTATTATTTTTAATTTTTTTTATAATTTTAAAATTTTAAAATAAATTTTTATAGAAAAAATTATAAAATTATCGCAAAAAATTTTTAAAATAGACCAGAAGAGTTGGAATGTTCCCAGCTAAAGAACATTACATATTTAAGGATTATAATTTATTTTAGGATTTACACTTTATGATCAAATTTTAATTGTAACAATAATGATACACTCCGATAACTTCCAAATACAGAACTGTATTTTCAATTTTTGAAAAGACTATTAAAAAATAACTCAAGTGCCTCTCAAACTCTTATAAGACAAAGTGTTTTCAACTTAGCAAAATAAGGTGAGGAGTCGCATGCTTAAATTAAATGAGATAATAACTAAAAATTTATATGAAAATAATTTAAATTAAAACATATTAAAAAAATTCTGCACATCCTCCACTTATTTTAAAGTAAATATTCCCCGTGCCAAACATGTTGACCTGTCTTATATATGCACACGTAAAGACAGACCATAATACTTTTCTGCTACCGGAGAATGACATCGACTTTTCCATTAATGCCCCTTAAAAGGTTTCCCTGTTTTCTGCCCTTCTGTCTCATTCAAAAAGAGATAAGGAAATGATAGGAAGAGAAAAGAGATGGAAAGCGAAAAGTCATTGAAAATGATAGAGCAGGCAAAGGAAGAGTTAGAAATGCTAGAAACCCAACACCCAAATCGCTTTGGTTACCTTAAGATGGAGCTAAAATCCTTCATATACTTGCTTGAATCTCAACCCAACAATCACACGATTTGCAATGAAAATCCAACATGCTTGCCCTCTTTTTCCTCTGCTGCTACACAAGGTCAGCTCAGGTTTTATCTTCGTTTGTATATTATTTCTGTGATATATATTTTGATTAAGAGTTTTATTTATTTCGTTTGTTTTGTTATTTTTGTTATAGCTTCTACTAGTAGGAAGAGGAAGAAGGGTGGTGGTTCTGAATCTGAAATCTGTAAAAGTATATACAGGAATGGAGCATCCAAACACAAGTTTCAAAAGCCTGAGGAGGACATAAAGAGAAGAGATAGGATTGATTCGGTTCTTGAGAGAGCTCAATCTTGTCTAAAGAAAATTCAGAAACTAAAATCAAGCTTATGTTGAAGAACGTAACAAAAATGGAAACGGAAAAAATTGTTAAAAAAATGGTATTATATTTATTCAAATCGGCTTGTTGCAAATTGCAGAATTTATTTTGTTGTTAATTTTGTGTTGGATAGCATGTTTAATGAAACATTTATAAACAGGTTAACCAAAATTTGAATTTCTAAATTGAGTAATGCTACATATTCTGAATTTGCTGCAAATTGCAGAATTTATTTTGTTGTTAATTTTGCGTTGGATAGCATGTTTAATGAAGCTTTTATAAACAGGTTAACCAAAATTTGAATTTCTAAATTGAGAAATGCAACATATTCTCAATTTGTATTAAATTTCTATCTCAAATGCATAAACTGAGTGATAAAATAATATAATGGATTGTCTAGCTGGTAATTTAAAATTTTTAAAGCCATATTATCCAATTAATGAATGCTTTGAAAATGTCGAATTGAAGATATAAATTTAGGATTCAATTATTAAAATCTTTTAGTCAAGAAAATTTTTTTGGTTAAGCATCCTAAATTTAATTCTAAAACTTTATCTTAAATGACATGACACTTATTTATTAGATAAAAAGTATAATGATTAACTTTTAAAATTATAAAAATTTAATAATTAATATATGAATGCCATTGTCCAACTTAAAGAAGAAGAATATTAAATTATTATGCTACCCTCTTAGGAGTAATTATTATTTAATTAATTACTATTTATTTACGTTGAATAATTTTCCTCCTATTTTTTATGGGAAGAATGAAGGTGCTTTATTTTCTTCTTTCCTCACATGTTTTTATAAGTTATAGTCTTCAATTACTTGATTGGTGATTTGCAATAATTGAAGTAAGTAGCCTTCTTTAACGCTCATTTTGGCTTTAACTCTAAAGTAAGTAAAGGGTCAAAAAGATATTTGACAAAATAACTTTTATTTGAAAAGATCCCAAATCCGGTGCATGACTTCCAGAGGGAAGAAAAAGTAAAAGGAAAAAAAAATAGTGCAGAAAGCACAATTCTTGTACAAGGTTGCAGTGCTTGTTCAAGAGTTCCAAGACATAGTTACACTGAGACAAGAATTAATTTATTGTTTCATTAATACCCAGGAACCAAATTAATCATATCCCGCAATCTATTCGTATAGGACATTATAGTATGGAGTTTCATAAAATATGTTGCAGGAGAAATTGCTGTTA
>JAWDEX010000011.1:501224-517285 GCA_035221805.1 Trichilia hirta | reverse complement strand
CATTCATTATTTATTTGCATGAAAAATAAAAGAAGCAGCTAATGTATGTAAATAAAGAACTATTTCTTTCATTAATAAATAAAAATTTATACAAGATCATTGACCCTAAAATCGATAACACGAATGATTTTTAGGGCATACACTAACACATAGGCCAAATAATACAATGCAAGCAAAAGTTCCTAAATTTATAGAGATATAGAATAGCATATAAGTTATCATGCCCTACACTCAAAACAACCTATACAATTTGAACGATGCAAAATGGCTATAAATAATAGGAACAGCTACTCCTAAAGGCCTTTTGTTAAAAGGGAGGAGACCTCTACTGCTGTTTAAAATGTAGCCTAAGAGCTAAATCCTCTAAGACTAATCACCCAAAAGTGTATGCTGCTGCATTACCCTTTAGCCGTGTGATGGTGAAAATCAGTAAAAAAGAATCCTTCTAGTTGGTTAGGGAGTTAAAAGAGTACATGAGCAAACACCTAGAAAAGATAAAAAAAAAACAGCTCTTCGTTCAGTAAAATGAAATGTTAGAAAAAGAGGGGTTAGAGTTATGGAAGCTAGTTTGTGAAAACTAAACAAGAGGGAAAGGCTTTGAAAATAGTGATGTTGCCTAAAGTTGAAGAGAGCCAAACTCTTTAACTCAATAAGAGAAAAATGATTACGAGTTCCTCTACTGTTAACCCTTATGAAGAGATCAAGATATATGACTATTGAAAAAAGAAAATAGAAGTTTATCTTATAGCCTAAAGACAAGTCTGATGCAGTGATCGGCACTAAAATTAGCTTCAAACTCATCTGACAATACATGTCTAGTCCTATATCCAACCTTAAACTTCACTCTTAACTTCCTCTACCTTTTTGGCCTAAAATTACTTTCGATTGACTCTTGCATCCCTCTATTTTTGGCGTTGATTCTACCTTTATCTGAAGTCTATTTTCACTCCAATTTTTTTCTAATTTGAATTTCTTTTTTTCTCTTTGAGTGTTAAAAATCAATCAATCAATTAAAGGTTTAAATTAACGAAAAATTTACTTCGAACAGTAAGTGTTTAACAAGGTCTACAAGTTTAAAAACTTGTTTAACTTAATTATTTTTCATAAAATCTTTTCAAATTTTACACTAAGCCTCAATTTTATCTTATCAACATGTAAATTACATCAACAAGTTGATATGATGAAAGTAAAACAAATATCCTTAATAATAAAATGACAACCCCCCCTTAATTTAAAAGACCGATGTTATAATTGGTATATTATTAGATAGAAGTATATAAACACAAACACAAATGCATTTACAATGATAATTCTTCAAAGAAATTCTATTCTTTATTGATGAAAATAAGAAAAATTATAATTACAAAAATGACACTTAGGACCCCTTATTTAAGCTTAATAAAAGGATCTACATTTTGTCTAAAGTTGCTCATCTCAGATATTTCCCCTATAAGCTCGTCTAATACCCTTTTGAGCTTTTCCCTTAGGTCCCAGATTGCCTTTACTAGGAACTATTTTATTGGTGGAAGAGGGGTATTAGTATTTGACATAGCAGAATGAGTCTCCATTTATGTCATTGAAGGAGCGTCAAATAAAGCGTTGGGAATAGTGACTATTGGCTCAACTTTTAACAGGCTAAAAGCCTCATAGAAGACCTCCGGATCTTCCTGATTCAAGTTTATTTTCTTACACCAACAAAAGCAAGGATTAATCTAGAAGCCCTACCACCTACAAACTATGGAAAATTTTAGAAACTTTGGAAAAACTTATAAACTACTAAATATTCAAAAAGAAAACCTATTACCCTTTGGTCTACTAGAATTACTAACCTAGATAATCCTACTCACACATGGTGTATACAGGTTAAGAGAACTTTCTATGAGTTTAAATCTCACATATACCTAAAACGATATCACCACACATATGTGTCTATGCCTCTATAAGCTGTGGATAAGTGGTTCATGACCAAAATAGTTAAGCCAAAGAGCAAGGACTGGGGATTTGATTTTAAGCATATTATTCATAATGAAGTATGCCAAAGAAAGTAAAATTTACTTGCAGAGACAGAAGCTTAAACGAGACTTGAAGAAGGCTTAGAGAATGTTAAGTTGCAGAAGACAAGAGTTTACCAAGTAGAGTTTTAGTATGATGATTGCAAAAGTGAAGAAGATAAAGATAAAGATAAATAAGTCCTATTTATAGACAAGAGTTAGAAAAGTGAAAAAAAAAAAAAAAAAAAAAAAAAAAAGCATCATATAGACCAAATCGTTAGAATTGTATAGTCTAGATTGATCCACATCAGCAGGGTAATGATAAGGTTCGTAAAATGACATGCTATCAAAATATCGTCCAATGAAAAATCGACATGTTAGCATCATTAAAAATGATGCATTTAAGGGTCATATGCTTTCATGAATGGAACAACCTTGAAAGAGCATGTGAGGAGTTAATACAACCTACGGCTATAATCAACTAAGATATAAATAGTCATAACACGCGAAAAAAAGGTCAACTCAAAAGATTATCCTTAGATTAAGAAAGGCTCAAATTCTTAATAAAATAATATTTTATTAAAAACTTAAGAAACTCGTATTAGAGGTAAAAATTAAATGCATCATTGTTCCAATTAGTCCTTTCAACTCCTAAGATACTGACATTATAATAAATGAAAAATAAATTTCAATAATATGAGAAGTGGCAGTCACAAGGATACCAAATTTCATTATTGGCCTTGAGATATTGATACGATAATTAGAGAGCTCATGCAAGAAATAAATCTTGCTCTGATCAATCTTGAGGCCCTAATCAAGATTATCCCTAGCTTTTCTTTAGCCCTGCCTGAAAGCAAAAGGCCAGCAACAGATATATACACTGTATAGACCTCCAGGTGGAATTTCGATATAAAGGTCTGGAGACTGACCTTAATAATCAATATATATCAGATAAAAAATGATAAATGAAAAAAAAGCAAACATTTAAAAATTTTGAGGTTACATGGGAAACTCCTAAACTTGCAAGTCGCATTTAAGGTTTCATAAAGCTTAATTGCGTGTGAAGTAATAATCTACGATAATCATTAAACTGACATCAGCTCATGAATAATGATTACGGGATAATTTTTTATTTACTCTTAATGAAAAATTCGGTCATTCCCATTTTTTGATGTCCCCGCATGAAAAGGCTTGAAAAACATATCATCAACTGTTATAAATACTGATAAGAACTAATGATTAGCAAGTTTGAAAACCGTATCATTCGAGACCCTACACTTCAAAAACTTAGTCCTTCTCTTCCTATTGGCTTCAATCAAACACTCAAAACCTATAATCTTTGTGAATCCATACACTCTCACCTCTTGAAATTTTGAGTATTTAATTTAAGTATTAGAATATTTTTGCCAAGAAATTAGTAATACTCTAAACCTCTTTTTTGTGCTTGCTGGTGGGTCGGGAAAGAGTTGCAACGGTGAATGTATCGATACAGGAGAACAAAAACCAATGTCTCGAAAATTTTAGGCGTCCCCAAAACGGTTAATGTAAGATTCTTTCCATGCGCACTGCCAAGCCAAGCAACAACAGCTTAATTTGCTGTCGCTCTCTGTCGCTTTCTTTTGTAATTAACCTTCTAATTACTGATTAGTTAGTAATTAACATATATTCCAGTTTACCTCTGCTGCCTCGGCAACCTAAAAGAAAACAAAAATAATTAAAATTAATTGATCAATTAATGAAGTCAGCTAATCTTCTGAATTATGATAAATCAAGATGACACGCACGTGCATGCATGCTAGCTAGCACAAACGTGCAAGAAAATAATAGGGCATTATCATATTAGTTTAAAAAATTTTAAATTTAATTATGTAATTAAATAATCGGATAATAACGTTAAGGTACCTAAAGTTTTACGTTTTCACATGAAAGGTTAATATTTTTCTGTTTATAACAATTGAAATAATTTGATCGTATAAGCTCTTTTTCATTATAATTTTGGCTTTTCAAATATTATAACAAAATAAATAATTTTTTTTTTAACTTAACGTGAACAAAGTTTGAATCATAAACTTTTGATATCATTTTAAATTGAGTTTTGCTAACAGTACTTTTACAACATTGTTAAAATTTTTATATTTAATAAATTTTATTTTTTAATGTATCATAAACTTGTCATTAATTATTATATTAAATATAAAAAATTATTATAAATAATAATTATATGAACATTAACAAGTGAAATTAATTGAACCAATAAGCATCCATAATTTTAGTGTTAAGTAGTCAAAATTTAATATATATGGCAATTCAGGCATTTTTATTAGGGTGGATAGGCGATCTATTTGCTACAAATGAGAGAATTATGTATTTATATATAAAAATGTAAGCAATTAGAGATTTAGTTGTTATTATCTCATTTAATAATTTAATTAATATTTAATGAAATAAGACGTGTATTTAGGTGTACAAGCTGCAGAAATCCATTGTTTTTTTAAAAGTTCTCTGAGATTTTCAAAGAATCTTTCGATTGTGGTGGGGTGTTAATTATTAATGATTAATAACGAATAATCTAGAGGAATTGAAATTATTTTTAAATTACGAGTTGCACGAGTGCTTAATAATCCCTAATTAATTGCATTCACGTTTGATTAATTAGGAATTAAATGCCATCAATAATTAAACTTGCAAATCATAAACCAAAGTTTGGATCATATTCGAATATAATATATACTCGGATGAATTTATTTCCATCAGTTGAGATATTATCACGACACAATACCATACAATAAAATACAATTTACTTAAAATTTTATGTATTAAAAAAAATTTTAATTTATAAATTGAATATATAATTAAGTTTAAATCATATTTAAACGGTTTTAATACAAACATAAAAATTATAACCAAATATTAAAAAAAATTTCTTCAAATTGAAGAATCATATGTCATGAATTACAGTGCTTTTAATATTCTATTTTTTTTTCATTTATTTTATTTAACATGGGGCTCAAGATTATTTCTTAGTTGTTATTGCCTGCAATTAATTTTAATTTTTTAAGGGGGGTTTACAGATCCATGGTGGTTTACTGTTGTATGCCAGGTTAGAGGAAAGATGATTTTTTCTATTATTATATTCTTTTTTAATTTTTAATTTTTTTTTTAAATTTTATATTGATTCTATGAAATCTCTAGCTGCATTGAGCTATCAAATACATAAAAAAAATTTGACTAACTTATTGGTTTTATTCTGTCAATGAGTTGGAAATTGAAAGTTTCAAAATCTAAACAATTTTCACTTTTAATATTATTTAATTTTAAAATGAGCGAAATTTAAATTTTAATATTATTTAATAAAATTTAAATATTATTATTATTATTGTAAAAGATTTTATCAGTTGAACTAACTGGTGCTCGTGAATTAATAATAAAAATTGTATTTTGATTCTTTTTTTTAATACAACTTGATAGACTTGAGCTTGTAATTGGATTTCAATTACGCATAAATTCTCACCCTTCCAAATCTTTTCTTCTTCTTACCTGCTTTATGTAGCTGTTTACCCTTTTTTTCTTAAGCATTTTATTACAGAAATCATGTGCAGCACATTCTTTAAAGAGCAGTAAATTATGAAAAATCAATCTTCTGAAATTAAATTTTATACATAATATGTACTCTATTTATCTTTTTCTCCTTGGCCTTGCCTTGTGCAAATGCAACTGCAATCTCATCCTCCCTTCGATTAACCTTTTTCTTTTCTCTTCATGAAATCAATATGTCTCGTTGTTAGTTAGAATATGGAATTTGAATGTAAAAATTATATCTCGACCATCATGATTATTATTATATCAACGCCCTGATATTGTGTTGTCAAAGCTGTCTGCAATTGACGCATGACTTCTCCCGGATTTATCACCATCTTCATATCCATCTCTTTGTGTACTAGCTTCTATGCTTCCATTATCTGATCGTATCTCTTCTATCCGTCTAATGGCTTCTCTCATTTCTAGTCGTTGCTGAGGATTACTTGCGGTGCAATCTCTGCCGATTTGTAGAAGTTGTTCCACTTCACCTATTGAATTTCTAGAGCTTGCAATCTTCGGATCAATTAACTCTGTCACTTTTCCTTTGGAAAATGCTGATGATACCCATTCAACTAAATCAGCTCCTCCTTCGCCATTGTTTAGATATTGATTAGGAAATTTGCCTGTCAGGATTTCAAAAATGATGACTCCTAGACAATAAACATCACATTTTGGAGACACATTCCCGGATTGTACAACTTCCGGAGCCTTATAGGCAAATAAAATTTGTGCAGCGTTGGCAGTATTGATTAATGGATAGAATCCATATTCTGAAATCAGTGGTTCATTTTTAGGACCAAGCAGAATATTGCTTGATTTGAAATTTCCATGAGGCAAATCAAGATGAGCAAGTTCTGTATGTAGATAGCCTATTCCTCTTGCAATTCCTTGAATAATCTTTAACCTTGCAGGCCAATTGAATTCATCGTGTGATGGTCCGCGATCACCTGGAGAAATTGAAATGTTTTGTTTGTCATAATTGAAGAATGATGATACACAAATAATGAAAATAAAGACTGTTTGATTTCATACCATGCAATAGATAAAGCAAGCTGCCTTTGGGAACGAATTCATAAACCAAAAGTTTCTCATCTTTTCTGTAATGATAAGCCAAAGGTGTTAAAATATTACTGTGCTTTAACCCTCCAAGCTTTCTAATTTCTGCATCAAATCCATCTCTTCCCATTGTGTTCATCTCCCTCATTCTCTTCACCACTACGGTTACCCCATCCGCCATCACAGCCTTATAAGAAGATCCTAATCCTCCATTTCCTCCAAGCACTTCCGCTGCTGCTTTCATCAAATCAGGCAATCCGAAAATGCCCTTTTCATCGTTCACCATGACTAATTCCCCCACCCCACTGCTTCTTGGGTGAGCAGATCCTCTTCTGGTTGAACCAGCCTTTATACTCACATTATCAACTTCCTTTTTGTTGGATGCAGAAACTTGTACCTCAACTGCCCCAACACTTTCCTTCTCCTGCTCAAGCAAATCAAATGTCTTCCTTTTTCGCCTTAATTTGAATATCAACAAAATTGCAATTGAAAGGACTATCACACTTACTGTTATTACTGCAGCAGCAATCTTTTTCGATTCATCTTTTTTTGCAACAGGGGGAGGGGGAGGCGGAACATTCTTTTGTTTTGATACTGTTGCTTTCTCATCGCCCTTCTTACATTCGAGTCCTATGCTCTTTCCACAAAGGCCAGGATTCCCTGAAAACGAACTTGCATTGAATTTCGACAAAGTAACTGGAATTTCTCCTTCCAATTTATTGTTTGACAGATTGAGTTCTGCCAATGTTGGTTGATCAAAAGATGGAATTGGCCCCGTAAATTGGTTTTTCTCTAGATGCAACTCACTCAAACGAGGCAATTGAAACAACGATGGAGGGATTGGCCCTTTAAACTTGTTATTCCCCATCCAAAATCTCCTCAATGCATTCATTTTCTCAAAAAAATCCGGAGGAATCTCACCGGAAAACTGATTCCCCGTCAAGTAAACAGATCTCAACCCGCCTACACGATTCAAATCCGGTATATTCCCCGAAAAAGAATTGTTCGAAAAACTCATTGTTCGCAAACCAGCGAGTTTTCCCAATGCATCAACATCAATCTTCCCCGATAATCCCATGTTTTCGCAACGTAAACCCGTTACAATACCTTTGGAACATATTACTCCGCCCCATTGTTCTTCCGATTCCTTACAAGGAGCCGTACCGGGCACCCAAGAATCAAGTGCTTTGGCATTTGTAAATGAACTCTTCAGCTTCAACAAGGCCTCGGATTCAGACATAGAATGTGTTACCGGAAATGTTGTCAAGAAAACGGCATAAAAGAGAAAGATTGGCCGGAGAAGCCAAACCCATTCCTCGGCCATTACCTAACCGGATTCTTGAGGCCACAGGCAGGTTTACACGATGTAATTTTCACAAAAAATTTGTGGGAATTTGTTGTTTTGCTACATTTTAGGTTGCTCTTTTTGGATTGATTTGTTAAGCTTCTTTTGTTGTTCATGTGTGTGCGTTAATTTTTGTCGGAGTGGAAGACAGCCTTAGAATTAGAGGGGGATCGTTCTATTGCTTTTGAAATGGTCAGCTTCGAACAACCGTTAAAAACGGTTGGGATATTTTTACTGTTTTGCCCTTCCTGGAATTGTGGATATTGGGCTCACTAGGAAATGAATAAATGAAATCTCAGGGGGGTTTGTGGTCAAGTGAAAATGTTGTCTGGGTGTCATGGGAATATTTCAGTCGTTTGCATTGCAATTGTTATTCTGTCTCATCTAACTAATCGAACACATCAAAGGTTCAAACTGAACTTTGGATTCTAACAAATTATTTTAGAAAAAATGAAAAAAGGTATACCTATAATATAATTGATATTCTCAATATTAAATAATTAAATGAGTTAAGATTTCCAAAAAAAAAAAAAGGAAAATCAACCATTGATCATCAATTTGTTTTATTTTTTGAAACGATAGAATGAAAAATTTATTGAAATAAAAAGAAGAGAATAAAGTTAATAGAAACGTAAAGGTTTTATTCTTGAGAATAAATGTATATAGAATTAATGAAGCATAAGGAGTGGTCCCAAAAAATACTATTCCTATCTTTATACAAAAAAATTCAAAAAAATTTATTTTGAGAGACTATAAATATTTTCAATAAAACTTTTTTTAATATCTTCTAATAATGGAGAATCCAACTAAGAGAATTTTGATTAAATAAAAATCAATATTAACAAAATATTTACGATATAATTATTTTCATAGTTGATAATAATAGATTCGCGTTGATGTATGAATTTTTTGGAAATTAAGTTTTAATACCAAATAATAAAAATTTTCTTATCTTACTAAGAGTAATACTTACAAATAAAGATAAATAGTCAAGAAAAATGTCAATTGTCCAGCAAAAATCCTCCAACGCTTAAATCAAATTTGAATTTTTTTTAAAGAGAGAAAATAAGACACAAAATTACTCGAGGATAAAGGAAAGAGACTAATCCCTTTACCTTAAAGCTCACTACTTTTTATAAGTTTTATTGATTATTACAAACTTATCATGTGTAGAGTTTAAGAGTTTGCATACCATGTCTAGAGGCCAAGAGGTGGATTGACTGGTGTGTTGCTTTAAAAATTAACCTATATTCTTTGCATAACCTTATGAGTTGAGACATATTTTTTGTATGTACTTAGGAGTTGATAAATATCCTTTGCATCCCTTATTTGTTAACACATACCCTTGATAGTTGACATGAGTATTTACCACTCATCAAATATCCATTCCTTCTAACCACTTTTTCAAGTTTTCTTTACATCAAGTTTAGATAAAATCACCTATAGTAATGATTTCAGGTTAATTAGGATAGTATGATTTTGGAGTAAAATTTTTGATGCTATATGATAAAATAACCTCAAATTTTGATGACCAGGATAAATTTGATCTTGGAATCAAATTTCTCATGATTTGAGATAGGATGACCTTAATATCTATCACCAATAATATGTAATTTTAATATAATTTTATACTCGCATGATCTTATAAAAAAGGTTTTTTCTCAATTTTATGTTTATTTAAATTTAATTAATGTAAAGACCTTAAGTATGTTAGTTAGAAAATTTTAATGTGATTCTAAAAATTAACCTAATCCCATTTTCTAATTACTTAACATCAATATACCATAATTCTTTAAAACTCTAGATTTTATTGAAAGAAGCTAGAGAGTATGTATTGACATCAAATCAAAAATCTATTATCAATGGAAAAGTTTCAAACTTAACTTGATACCATTCCAAATATTGCACATTGTGAAAGTGAAAGGAAACTGTATTGGAAGCCTTTATTGTAGCCTAATTCCTTTGACAAAAATTGTGATATAGATATCTACTAGAAATAAATGGGAAATTAATTATGAATAAGACTAAGTCTTTGATTGAGAAATTTCTTTGTGGTGAAGTGTATCCTTCATTTGATAAGTCGTCTTGATAACGATGTATATCTATATATGTTTATTTGCATACCCAACTAATATAACAATTATAATGCCCACCAATCAAGGCAATTGTTATGTTTTCAAATATCTAGCATGAAATATTTTTACCATATTAATATTTAATGGTAAAATTTAGGCATAAATAAATATTAAAATAAATAATGAATATGAAGATTGATACTTCTCCGTTCATATTCGTTTCCTAAAATTATTATCCTTTGATGCGTTACTTTTAAAAGTCATATAAGATTCTTTTTTAAGAATTGTAAATTTATTATAATTTTAACTTGTTTAATCATAATTTTAAGTTTGATCTCTTTTTATTTTTATTATTGCTTACATCTAATTAGGTCTTAACCTAAAATTAAAAAATCATTTTAAAAACTTTGACACTTTAAAATTTTAGCCTTCAAATTTACAAAATTTTGTTTCGTGTTTGACTCAAAAAATTACATTTCTTCAATGGTATTAATAATTTCTTCTAACATAATGATTTTTTCTAATGATCTTACAACATAATGTTAATAAATACTTTTAATCATTTGTCAAATTTCAACTCCTAATACTTTTTTTTAGACCATAGATCATTCAAGAAAAATTAGACTTGAAATTAGAAAATACGGATTATGGTACACATATGTCATTAACATAAAATAATTTTTTATTAAATAAATAAAATGATAGTCTATAAGAAAATTAATAAGATAAAGATAAGATAAGTGATGCCTATTGCCTAATATTATTTATTCAAATATTCTACGAAGACTACATGATGTTGCTTGGTGATTAGGTTACACATGAAATTTCCTTACCAACATGTTTACACAAATTTAAAATGGCATTACTATATTGACTACTAATTCGTGACTTTAATTAATTAGATAATGAAATTAATTATTTTATTTTTAATTAATATTATCATTAGCTTTTCGTGTTTGACATTTTCTTTAAGGGGTTGATTTTCTAGAAAAAAATAATTATGTCTTTTCAAAACCCTATCTTATAAATTAAAGGACACCCACGTTTTATAAATCATTGCTTTCTTATGGTCCATAAGAAAATAAATAATTTTTGCACTAGTCTTGAAGGTAATAAAAAATGAAAAATAAGATAAATAAATTATGAATTTAGATATATGATTAAATTTATAAAATATAAATGGTGATATTCGTGTGTGTTTTTTTAAAAAGAAATCCATTAAAATTTAATACAATTTACATCATAGTATTTGTAAAAAATAAGTATGGAAAGCAAAGAAAAGATGTAATGCAATTGAAAATATTCATGTGGGTTTTTGAAATGTGAATTCTATTTAATATTTGGCCAACAATAGAATTTGTCTCCTAATAATAGTGGTATTAATGTCACATGTGTTTTGGGGATAACAAAAAATTTAAACTAAAATTGGAAAATTTGTATATTCTTTTGCATCACTATCATTAATAAATTTATTAATTGGATCAATCATGTGTCCCATACAATCCTAACATGGCTAAACCAAAAGTTGAAGTAAAATTGATAGGGAGTCATGATCTTAATTTTACATACTTCTTCATTAAAAGTAATAATAGATTTGCTAGAAATATTACATCTATACTTTGATAGTTTTTTGCTAAGAAAAATGGTATAATAAATTCAACTAATTTAGTAGCCTTAAAATGAATATATTTAAATTTATTTTGAAATTGTGGTTAAAATATCTTATATTTTTATCAAAATATAGTTGCTTTTATAGTACATATTTATATTTTATTTAATTATAGTATCTCATACATAAGTTCAAGTATCATATAAATAGTACAACGTCATGCATTAATATAATTTATTATAAGATATAGTAATAGTCAAATATCTTATATTTTATGCAGATATAGTTGCTTTTATAGGACATATTTATATATTTAATGCAATAATTTAGTGTCTCATGCATAGTATTTAAGTGTCATATATATAGTGCAATAATATCATACAATAATATCATTCAATACAATGTGAATTACATGATTCACTAGATAATTATTATATGAATATTTAATGTAGTATAATAGTCGCAACACAAAATTTAAAAAAATATATAATAAATATTAAATTAAAAAAAATTCAAACATCGAACATAGGACTCAAAATATTTAAAATAAAAATTTTTAATTTTATAGATACAGATATTGTTATAGATATAGAAACACATATGAGTAAAGTATTTTTGACTAAAATTTAAATACTACTTTTAAACTGTGTAAAACGTACTTGTTTATATAATACATTTTGTAGGGTAGCATAAATAGAATTAAAACAATAAATTAACAAGATAATATCACATATTAGTGTCTTTTATGTAAGATAAATAATATTAATTATTAAATTATTATCTATTTGATAATTTTTTATAATAAATAATTATAGTTAATAAAATACATATTTTTATTACTTTTTATTCTTTTATTATAATATTTGAGTTTTTTGTTATTAATTTTGATTAAAAAGTATAAAAAATTGAGAATTTTAGGAGAGGATGACGAATAACCCTGTGGATTTTTGAATGACACATACCCTTATAATTTTTTAAAATAATATTTACCCTTTATCAGAAAATTTGTGATAAAAACTCTTTATAATTTCTTAAAATATCACTAACCTTTTATCAGAATATTAGTGAAAAATACTCATAATAGTTTAGCAAAGTAATAGAAACTTCTCTCTGTAAAAATTAAAAATATATATTTTTATTACATAAATTATTTTTTTTTATATGAATCCGTGACTTTTATTCTATAAATTATTAAATTAAAATATTGAATTTTTAAAAAAAAATTTTAAATTTAATTTATAATTTTAATACTTTAATTTATAATATTTTATACTAAAAGGATATATAAGTTAATTTTTAAAAGTTAAATTTAAAATATTTTTATTTTATATCCATAAAAATTTATGAATTTATTTTTATTTTATTAGTTAAATTTATAAAATTTTATTTTATTTTTTATTTTTAAAATTAAATAAAAATAATGAAAATTTCTTATTTAAATTGTTAAAAGACTATGATACTTTATATTATAAAAATTTAATTTATAATTTTGAGTTCATAATACTTTTTAAAAAATTATTAAATATAAATATAAAATTATAAATTAATTTTTTATTTTATAATACCTTATACTTAAATAATTTATAATTTATTTTTAAAAATTAAATTTAAAATACTTTATTTTACATTTATAAAAATTTATTTTATTGTTATCTTTAAAAATCAAATAAAAACTATTTAAATACTTTTATTTAAATTATTGAATGATTATAATACTTTATACTTTAAAAAAATTTAATTTATAATTTTATATTTATAAGTACTTTTTAAAAATTTACCAAATATAAATATAAAATTATATATTTTTATAAATTTAAATTATAAATAAAAATAAATTCATAAATTTTTATGAATATAAAATTAAAATATTTAAAATATAATTTTCAAAAATTAAATTATAAATATTTTTAATGAAATGTATTATAAATTAAATTTAAAATATATTTTAAAAAAATTTAATTATTTTAATTTAAAAATTTATATTATAAAAATAAAGAATTTATATAATAAAAATATATATTTTTATATTTATTAAAGAAAATTTTTGTCATTTTTTTATATAATTTAGAGTATATTTATCACAAATATTAGAATAAGTGATATTTAAAAAAATTATATAAAAATTTTTATCACAAATTTTTTGACAGAATAAACGTCATTTCAAAAAATTATATTTGTCATTCTCGGAATTTTAATAATTAAATTAAAAAAAGTATAAAATGTACGATACATTTAGATATACACCGCACGAGGACCCATAGTAATTCAACATCACCGTATGCGTACAGGTAGGTGCAATATTACCCATCTTGAATAGCCGGCGAACATGAAGCACACGGGTTGAAAGAATAAGTTCACATGTCGATTCTACGCACCAACTTCTGCCGTCAGAGCCGTAAGATTCTGCCACGTGTTGGTTCAGTGAAATGACCAAACTGTCCGCCTAATTCCTCAAGAATTGTTTAACACGTGCTTGATTTAACTCAAGTCAAGCGGAATATCTAGAGGAAACGTGGTTTAGCCGCTTGCTTTGATTTTTTCAAATTCTCGTCCTAGCTTTTTACCACGTGATCTGTCCGTCCATGTCGGCACGTAAACGAAGAGACCGGACGGATAGATAGAGCGCGACCTAATCCAAAGGAAACGGAGCAGAGAGCCTTACTCCGTCGGTGAATATGAAATGACTGAAATACCCACGCCTACGATTGTAACAAATTTGTAATAATCAAAATGACATAAATATTGAGCTCAATCTTAAAAAAATAGATATATAAATTTTATTTTTCACATCCATCGAATTATATAAAATAAATAAAAATAATATTATTTTTTTAAAATTAAAAAAAATTATTTAAAATAAAATTTTGTTAAATAATACTTTTAGGACATTTGTTAAGATTATTATATTTCGTAAATTATAATTTTTAATTTATAAAAAAATATTAATTAATTATTATATTAAAAATAATATTATAAATAATAAATATAAAATTTTAACCGGTAACAAAATCTTTTAGAATATTATAATTGTCGGTGGTAAAATTTGCTATGCTTAAAATTTTGTTCATTTAATGTGATATATTTTGGAAATAATTTTACAAATATTTTCTAAATGAAAATACTTTTAAATGAAAGGAAAACAATTTCAAACATAAGACACCCCCTTTTTTATTTTTTAAATATATATGTTACTCTCATATTCTCATGGGTATTTAATGACTTGGTCCACTATGAAAGGGAATATGAAAAATTTCAAAGAAAACCAGTCATCACATTCTTCTTTTTCCCATCTCTTCTCCATTGACTTCTTTTCATCACCGCACCATTAAATTAATTGAAAGCAATTTAATATTTTTTTTTTCCCTTTGCCCACCAATTGATTCCAATTATAAACAATTAAAACGTGCTTCAAATTATTATTTTTTAAAATTATTTTGTTTATTTATACATAAAGGAAAGCCACAAGCCACAAGCCACAAGCGGCAAGCGGCAACACAACTCATGCCTAATCAGGTTCAAGAGACAAGCATCCGAATCAAGCTTCCTTATATTTCTCCCATGTCCAACAACTGAAAATTATTGCAGAGGTTTTGTTCGTATTTGGAAGAAAAAGATTGGTTTTGTTGGTGGGTTGAATTAAATTGTTACAAGAAGTTGGAATTATGTCTGGTTCAGGACAGAAATCTAGCGTCGCTCAAACATGTAATCTTTTGAGCCAATACTTGAAGGAAAATGGAAGATTTGCTGAGATTAGCAGCCTTGGAATGACTTCAAAACTTGAAGCTAACAAACGTATGTATAGATCCTGTGTCAATTTATCCTTTTGAGATGAAATTTATGGGAAAATGAAATTAAAGTATTTTCTGATCTAGTTTTTGTTTTGTTGCAGATGTTGAAACAAGCAGGATGCAACCAGGGACAACGATGAATTTGTTGCCAAACCTGGAAAATTCTTCTGAGAATCCCAGGCAGAATTATAATATTGTTAAAGCAACAGATTTCTTTCAAGATATTCCAAGTTTTGGTTCTCCGAGTACCATATCGGAGCATGAAAGTTCTCAGATGACAATATTCTACGCAGGAAAAGTGTTGGTTTTCAATGATTTTCCGGCGGAGAAGGCAAAGGAAATCATGGATGTAGCCAGCAAAGGAAGCTATAAGGCATCTAATGGAGGATTTCTTCTTCCTCCTCCTTCTGCAGCGGAGAAAGCTAGTTCTAGCAGAGCCCTAACCCCAGATTTGAACATACCAACGACTTCTGAAAACAACAGCAATAATATTGCAACCCCAGATGGGTTTCATCCGCGAGCTCAAGCTGTGCCGATCGCCAGAAGAGCTTCTCTTCATCGGTTCTTTGAGAAAAGAAAAGACAGGTAAACAAGTTGGTATCTGAAATCTGATCCTCT
>JAWDEX010000011.1:476712-490895 GCA_035221805.1 Trichilia hirta | reverse complement strand
TTTAAAAATTATTAGTAAAGGTTGTTATTAGTATTTGAATGTCTATATTTAGGATAAATATTATAGTATAAGTAAATTTGTTATTTTAAATTTAGTAATTATCATTTAATTTTCTCAATGCAAAATTCTTAAATGGGGTATAACTTTTCAACCAAGAGAGATATTAGAATGATTTTTAATCCAATAGAAAGCTTAGACAATGGACTAAAATTTTAATGTTTGTATCAACCATTATTTTGGACTCCATATAGCATTTTTAAAATTATTTTTCAAGTACATTGATGTTCCAGTCAAGCTTAACCTAATTTTTATATTTTATCCATAATTTTTGATAACAAGTTTAGAATCATTTGAAATTAGTAGCTTTGAAATGTTACTTTAATGGGCTAAAATATTTATGTTTAGTCCAAGCTTTAATTCTAAATTCATGTTATATGTTTAAGCCTATTTTCGAAGCCCATTACTATTCTGACCCAATCCAATCTTACTTCAGTGTTATACCTATAACTTTTGATAAAAAGCTCAAAATTATTTGATATAAGTGGATTTGAAAAGATATCTTAATCGCATAAAATATTTATGTTTAGGTTAAGCTTCGATTTTGACTCTTTGCTACACTTTAAAGCTCATTTTTAAGGCCCATTATAAGCCTACTTACTGTTATGGCTCAACTCAATCTTTCTTTAGTGTTTTATTCATGACTTTTGATAGAACTATTAGATTGACCTAATCTAAGTGGAAGATCAAAGTTAAGATATTTATCTATAACTTTAATGTTTATCACAAAAGCTGAATCATTGATCTTTAAGGTCATCCATGACGATTTTTATGTTGGCTAAAATTATTGAATACATTTGCCAAAAATTCTATATAAATTTGTCAACAAATTCATTTAATAATCAACCACTTGGCAGCCATTATTTACATTTCATCCCCAAAATTTGCTTATAAATACTATGCTATTTTGCTCTTTAGAATAAAGTTAAAAAAGAGACAGAAATTATATTAGTAAGAGAGAAAGTGTAAGAAAACACTTTGAGAGAAGTAAAGTAAAAAAGAAAAGAAAAAAAGAAAAAGAAGAAAAGAAGAAAAAAATGTTAGAATTTTCTTTTCTTAAGCTATGTAATTCTTTTTTATTAATAAAATCTTTTAATTTTCATTTAATCTTATTATATTATGAAAGATTATACCTCTTACTTCTTTTATTTTATACTTTGTCATATATATTTATATTTATTTGTTTTTCACTTAGGTGGGAATATTGTGTTCCCTATTTTATTTACTTTCTTGCAATTTACTTTTATGCGTTTAAGTGAGGATATTATGTTCTCTATGTTATTTACTTTCTCGCAATTTACTTTTATGCATTTAAGTGGGGATATTGTGTTTCCTATATTATTTGCCTTTCCGTAATTTACTTTTATGCATTTAAGTGGAGATATTATGTTCCTTATTTTATTTACTTTCTTGCAATTTATTTTTATATATTTTGATAGGAATATTGTGTTCTCTATTTTATTTACTTTCTTGCAATTTACTTTTATACATATAGGTGAAAAAATTGTGTTCCCTATTTTATTTACTTTTTTGTAATTTACTTTTATGCACTGGAGTGGAGATATTGCGTTCCTTATATTATTTACTTTTTCACAATTTACTTTTATGCACTTAAATGGAGATATTGCGTTCCCTGTGTTATTTACTTTTTCGTAATTTATTTTTATGCACTGAAGTTAGAATATTAAGTTCCCTATGTTATTTATTTTTTCGCAATTTACTTTTATCCACTTAAGTAGAGATATTTTGTTTCCTATGTTATTTATATTTTTGTAATTTACTTTTATGTATTTAAGTGGGGATATTGTGTTCCTTATTTTATTTTCCTGCAATTTATTTTATGTACTTAAGCGGAAATATTATGTTTCCTATTTTATTTACTATTTTGCAATTTATTTTATATTTTTTATTGGGTTGTTTATGTTCCTATATATTCTTTAATTCATATAAAAAAATTAATTTTTATTTATTTTAGTTTATACAAATTGTTTATATCATTTGTGTTATTTTGATTAATTATTTTATTTGTACAAATTTTTTTATATTTGTTGAAATAAAAAAAAAAATTAACCAAGAAGGCGTAATATTTTCTCTGTTCTTTTGGTTAAAAATTTCAATTAATAAAAAGTTTAAGATGGGTGAATATTTTTAATATTCTCTTTTTTCTTAACTCAACTTTTTTTTTAAAAACTAAGAATATTTTTAATATTCTCCTTTCTTTTAGTAAAATAATAAAAAGGACAAGAATAAAATAAAATTAAAAAAAGAAAAATTAATTAAGACGGTGGAATATTTTTAATATTCTCTCTTCTCTTAGTTAAACTTTTTCAACTAATAAAAAGGCTAAGATTACAGAATATTTTTAATATTCTCCCTTTTCTTAGCTCAATATTTTTTAAAAAATTAAAACGACGGAATATTTTTAATATTCTCCCTTTTTTTAGTAAAAATTATTAATAAGGGTAAATTTAAAAAATTAAAATTCAAGATCAATATTTTGGTAATCATTTTTACGAAAGTTGTAGAGTGCCTACCACTTTCTTTGCATTTAATCAATCCCCCCGACTTAAAATCTAATATTTTTTAGGTAATCTATTCCACTATTATTTGGATAGATAGTAACTCTATTTTTTTACGTCAAATTTTGGACGATGTCAACATCTGGCGCCATAATCAAGTGCCTTAGCGCTCGACATGTGTTTTGATTTCTTTATCACTTTTAAATTTATTTGAAAGGAGGAGAACTATATAAGAAAGGCTTGGCTCGAACCCTAGGGCATCTTGGACATCCTCAAAGAGATTTTTAACATTGAGAGGAGGAAGAAAAACCAATTGGAGCAGCCATAGCAAGAAGATTCAAGAGAGCACCCAAAACTTGTTGTGTTGTGTGTAACTTCGCAAGTGCACGAAATCAGAACAAGTAATATAATGATAAGAAAGATGTCTATCCCATGAGGACTAATTAATTATTGACTAACAGAATTATCCTAATTCTAAATTAATTAATTAACTAAAATTGATATGCTGAATAATAAAAAAATTAACTAAAATTAAATTACTAAAAGAAAAGTTGACAAAATACTATGTCTCTGAACGTACGATAAAGATGAACAATACTAAAGCATCTGATTCACCTAATCAATCTAATTTCAATTCTTAATTGTAAAATAATTTGCTTATCATCCTTATTGACGACAAAATATTCTAACCTATCTAATACTCTCTCTCAAATAAAATTAGAATTACTCAAATATACTAACCCGCTATATCTCTATGTGAATTTAAATATCCATGAGCATATTAAGAACAATAATATTTTTTACAAATACAGCATAAATCATGTTAGCACATCTCTGTCTTTTGTTTAATTTATGATATATATCATAGGCCTAATTATATGCATCATCTTTCGAGTTCACATATAATAATAAATCATTCAATTATTGGCTAGATAATCAAAAGCATTAAACACAATGGTATATACTCAATTAAGGGTGATAAATTTATAAAAATATAAACTTAAAAGTTGGAATTATCATGACTAGGCTACATCGTAACCTTAGAAAAAAAAATTAGTTCATAATGAAAGAAAAAAAATATCTTAATATTAATCTTGAAGTTTAACATAATCAAATAAAGAAATTGAAAGAAAAGAAAAGAGATACTCAAAATCTAATAAAATCAAGTCAATAACAATTAACAAAAATTAACTCGTCAAATTCTTCCAAACTTAGAATTTTGCTAATCCTGAGCAAAACAAAATAGAACTAAAATCAAAATTAAACCTAGCTCACTTTCGTAGGCATCACCATTGGATTTAACATATGTAACAAGCTTTTTAAACTCTTAGTATGTCATTAATAGACGAGTGAAATCTCACAAGGGTTTCCAACGGATATATTCACAAAATTCAATTATCACACGTATCACAAATAAAAAGGTTTAAACATTCACTAAAATCAATTAAACAAATACAAATTTGTATTAATTAACGGTCAATGATACAAAAAATGAATCTCTCAAAATATTATGATCATAAAATTTTCATTTAATTTGCATACATTACCATACATTTCCTTCCACATAATCATTGAACTTCTCAATTTGACCTCTAATGGATCACATATTTGAAGCAGATAGTCCACGAAAATGAAAAATTCATCACAGTTTTTCCAGTTCCATCTAACACAACTAACAATGTCAAGAGAACAATTAATTAATTCCACTTCTAAACATCAAGAATTACAGCACAGTAAAACAAAATCAATTTCAAAAATGATAAATTTGATCATGTTTCATTCTCAAACATGAAACACCCCCGTATGATTAAATCTTCCAGTATCAAAATATAAACATTAGCTCTTTTATTTTCAGGCATTTTCTCATAAACCAAACAAAACTTAGCCAATTACCTGATAGAGAAAGCAGACTAAATTGAAGAACCCACCATCGCGAAGAATCATCTACCAAAACACAGAAATAGAAAATTAAATTCAAATGAAAAACAAGAGAAGTGAAGAAATAATGAAAGGAAAAAACATAAACTTTGAATAACAATCTCCTCAATGAAGAAAATTCTCTTCAACGATAGAATTCACTGCATTACAGCGCAAAAATGATACTTAAGGAATGGGTATAAAGCTGGCTAAGCTGCCGTTTATGTTTGCCTTTTATTTTATCCAACAAAAATTCATTCCATGTCGAAGTATTGAATTCTAAGACGACATGTCGTTTATAATTAAAAGTACGATAAATCTATGCGCGGCAGGCGGTAGTGTTTTGTTTTTTGCAAACGACAAATGGCTTCTGGCAATTATCTTTGCATAACCGGGTTTCGCTTCATTCTCATATGACCACCAATCAACTAGTCACACATGAAAACTTTCCTACGTGTCATTTTTTTATTGGGATTTAACACTTTTATATCACTAAACCAGTACTTTTATCGTTCCCAAAAAATCCTTCTATAAATACTTACCTCGCGTCCGCACATTTACCTTTCGACGCTCTTTGTTGCTGGCAAATTTTCCCGTCATTTTCTGGAGAAACCCTAACGAAATTTTTCTCGGGAGCCAAACAGATAACACTCCTTCCGATTCTGACGGAAAATGCAGCACCAGAGGCTGAAACAGCAGCAGCAGCAACAGCAACAGGCGCTGATGCAGCAAGCGCTTCTTCAACAGCAGTCTCTCTATCATCCCGGCCTGTTAGCCGCTCCTCAGGTCCGATTTCTCAACTTTTTAATTTCTCTTCTACTTTCCATTTTGTGTTATGTGCTTGTGAATGATCGATGCTGTGATTGCGATCATGATTTCGATTCTATATTTCGTTCTAAGCTTTATTTTGTTAGAGCTAGTTAGGTTTAGCTTAAAATTTGTTTGCTCGGTGTATTTAATTACTCGTTTTCTCGTCTAAATGACTGATGCGATTTTGATGTTGTTGTTTGTTTTGGTATTTATTTATTAGAGCTAGGTATGTTAGCTTTTGATTGTTTTGTAAATTATAAAAATTGGTTACATATCTTTCTTTTTGGGTCTGATAAGTTATCGCGAACTATCGTTTGGTGTGGAAATTATGGGGTTTTATCTTTTTATTGTTTGTAGCCTTTGTTGGTGAGAAAGTTGAGTAGATTGCCGCATATATGAATATTATTTTAATCTTAGCTGTACGAAGGTGTTGTTGAGTTAAGCTTGTGTTTCAATTTTTTTTTTTTCCTTTTTTCTTTTTGAATTTTGCAACAGGGAAATGGAGCATGTCTTGTTTGTTGATGGTGAATTATTCCTCTTTGTAGTAATTCTTTTAGGTACATGATTTGTTTGGAAGTTTTCGTTATTGCCAGATTAAATATATTTTAGCTTACTTTAATGCAATCACTTTGTGTGATCCTTTGAATTTAATGGCTTTCTTAGCTATTTAGTCTGCTAGTTTATGGGTATTTTAAGTTCTGATTGTTTCATTTGATGACTGCTTGGTGCACCTGCACATTACTTGCGGCATCTTTTTGTGTCTGTGTGTGTGCATGGTTGCTTAGAAAAAATTGTAATGGTGCACTGATTTTTGTTCACCTGAGTGGGTACTATACGACAGTTTAAATGAGTTTTTGAAGTGTTCGAATAACATTCTTGTACCCTTCACAAAAAGAAATAACATTCTTATAAGATGTCTCAGAATTTTGTTTGTGTCTGGTTTCTGACTATGATGGACGTGTCAGGAAAATAATGCTGGCAAAATCTACTAGCTGAATTATAGTGGATTCCTAAACAATTTTCAAGTTTATACTGTATACAACATATAAAATTCCAAACAGGATGAAAATTTAGGCAGGAACAGTTTTTCTTGTTAATGCCAGATTTCACATCAAGTGATCGGTATCTTTTACCCTTGGTTATGGAAGTGTTGGCTTCTTGTTTGTATCTGCGACGTTAAGTTGTAAATACCTTCTGGTTCTTTTTTCCTCTTTAGGGGTTGGAGTGTTATAGATATTGCAAGTTGAAGAAAGGGCTATTCTTTTATGTAGTCTTTCTTTTTTCCTTTTCTTTTCTTTTCGTTTTCACTTTTTTATTTTGCAGATTGAACCAATCCCAAGTGGAAATCTGCCTCCTGGTTTTGATCCAAGTACTTGCCGCAGTGTGTGAGTGTTTGCTTAGACATTTTTCCTTGTTATTTTTGTTTCTTTTTTCTTTTTTCTGTTTGTTGTTTCTTGTTCGTGCATCTGCAACTATCGCCCTTATTTCCATGATGCAGTGGCGTTCTATATTAAGATTAAAATCCGAATGTCTTGAGTTGTAGAAAATGCTATTAGCTCTTGTCTGTTATACTTACTTTACATTTATTAATTATTGAGGAAGTTACTTATGGTTTTATTTATTTATTTATTTATTTTTTTGTGTTTCCCTTTTAAAACTTCTAGTTTCTTTATTTTTGAGAAAATGCAGGTATGTTGGTAATATCCATACTCAGGTGACAGAGCCTCTTCTCCAGGAGGTTTTTTCAAGTACTGGTCCTGTAGAGGGCTGCAAACTTGTTAGGAAGGAAAAGGTAAAATCTTGCATTTTCTATCTGGCTTTGCCAATTCATTTATTTCTTTTGGTGTACAAAATAAAATGTACTAGGTGCTCATTGAGATTTATTGAGTTGTTTATGTTCCAGATTATTGTCATATCTATGACATTTCTGTTGTCTTTGTTTATGCAGTCTTCATATGGATTTATTCACTACTTCGATCGCAGATCAGCTGCTATGGCTATACTGTCTCTTAATGGAAGGCATTTGTAAGTGGATCTGTCATTTAGTTTGTTTCTATGCATTGTACATGGCCTTCTATAATCTTATGTAATTTACAGATTTGGGCAGCCTATCAAAGTTAATTGGGCATATGCCAGTGGTCAGAGGGAAGATACATCAGGTTGGTTTATGTTTGTGTGTCTGGTACCATGCTTGAAAGTTTTGGTGTGCTGGAAAATAATAGCTTGGATTCTGAGTGATATTGTGATTAATGACGTGCAGGTCACTATAACGTTTTTGTTGGTGATCTGAGCCCTGAGGTTACTGATGCTACGTTGTATGCTTGCTTTTCTGTGTATCCCAGTTGTTCGTAAGTTTCTTCTCTTATTTATTTTTGTACATTTTATGTTTTGTTTTTAGTATATATGAACTGAAGCATTTTTCTTTATATGCAGTTATAGTTGAACACAACCTTGATTGCTGTTGCGTCTAGCAGTTTAATATTTTTTTTTTCTTTCGATGGTTTCAGTGATGCAAGAGTTATGTGGGATCAGAAGACTGGGCGCTCTAGAGGCTTTGGCTTTGTTTCTTTCCGGAACCAGCAGGTACAGTAATAATTTTACTATTTTCTTACTGTGTGCATATTGTTTTTCCTTTGACGTACTGTCTCATCATGATAATGACATTCTTGCTGTCTGTAGGATGCACAAAGTGCAATAAATGACCTAACTGGTAAGGATGACTATACCTTTTGCTTCGTATATCCTTCTCCTCTTTATGGCAACTACTTTAAAGTACCTTACATGTACTAAAACTTGTTCTGGGCTTTTCTTTATTCATAATACGTCTAATTGATTTTCAGTTTTACAATACATGAGACTGTACTTATCTCAATAATAACATTGTAAAGTTAGAGAACTATTTTGTTTACCTCATATATGACTATATTGGGATAACAATTTTTCCTTTCTTTCTCTTTCATAAACATATCCAATATCCTGCTTGCTATTTGTATGGAGTCCGTGATACTAATTCTAATTGTTTGCTATTATTTGCGGAATCCCTGAGAATGAACTATAACTGATTGACCATAAGAATTTTGGTCGATTTCTGAATACGTTGTAGGCCTACATCTTCTAGATAATATGGTTATACCAAGCTGTATTCTGGAGCTCACCTTAACACCTTCAGTTGTACTATATAAATAATATTGTTGTATATAAAATTTTCGCATATGTAATAATTCTGTTTGATGCATTATGTTCATAATTCATTGCAGTACAAATTGGTTGAATTTTTGCTTAATGTTATCTTTAGGAAAGTGGCTTGGCAGTAGACAGATACGATGTAACTGGGCGACAAAAGGTGCTGGAACCAATGAGGACAAGCAAAGCTCTGATGCTAAAAGTGTAGTGGAACTAACAAATGGCTCATCAGGTGTGTCAATGAAGTGTGAATTACTTCTATCTTTTTGAAACCAATAATGGCTCAGTTTTTGTGATTCTGTCTTGACAAATTTATGGAGGTTTTTAGCTTGGAGAATTAAATTAACATTTTCTACCTTCCTTGTATGCAGAGGATGGTAAAGAGACAGCAAATAATGAGACCCCTGAGAACAATCCTCAATATACTACTGTATATGTAGGCAATCTAGCTCCAGAGGCGAGTAGCCCTGCTCCTTATCCACCACACTTTCTATTTTAGTTCTTTTGTGGATGTTCATGTGCTAACAGACTTGTACACGTGTATTTCTTTGCATATGCATATAATTACATTTGCAAACTTCTTCTTCTTCTTTTCTTTTTATTTTTTATTTATTTATTTATTTTGACTGATTTGTGTTATTTTTAGTGATGGTCATGGATATTCTTAGGAACAATTTATCTTCTTTCTATTTGCAGGTCACACAGCTTGATCTCCATTGCCACTTTCATAATCTTGGTGCTGGAGTGATTGAAGAGGTCCGAGTCCAGCGAGATAAAGGTTTTGGTTTTGTTAGATACAGCACACATGCTGAAGCAGCTCTGGCTATCCAGATGGGGAGCACCACCCAGTCATCATTCCTATTTGGCAAGCAGATTAAGGTGTGGTCTTCGCTTCTTTCAAGCATTTTCTCCCACCATAACAAGATTATTATTTGCAAAGAATGCTAAAATTGTTTTCTACTCATTGGTGAGGAAGTCTAATAAATCGTTAGCATGGTTTTATTCATTTGGTGTCATGCAATGTGTAATACATGAATGTGACTCATAGGTAGGAAATTTGTATGGTGTACTTAAATTGGAAGTTTGCTTAAATCTTTCGTATTTTTCTTTTCTGTAGTTTTCTTGGGGTAGCAAACCCACACCACCAGGAACCAGTTCAAACCCGCTTCCCCCACCTGCAGCTGCACCTATACCTGGACTTTCAGCTGCTGACCTATTAGCCTACGAGAGACAATTAACTATGAGCAAGATGGGTGGTGTTCATGCCCTGATGCACCCTCAGGGACAACATCCGCTTAAGCAGGCAGCCATGGGAGTAGGTTCTGCTGGAGCAAGCCAGGCTATTTATGATGGTGGATTTCAGAACGTTGCAGCTGCCCAACAGCTCATGTACTATCAGTAATAATTAGAGTTTTTATGTGGTAATAGCGTTATTTCCTGCCTTTGCAGGTTTTATTTGAGCTCTCAATCACTAGGAAGCTTTGTATGGCCTTTTTCCCCTTAATTTTCCTTATCTTCAATATTTTATTGAGTGGTGAAGTTTGTTACCCTACCAAATGCTTTGTCAGTTGTACGGAGTTAAGGCTATCATTAATGTTTTCTTTTTCTTTTTCCCTTGTTCTCTGCTATCGGGCAATGGGCGGTTATGATTATTAGAAGAAATTGGGTTTTGGTATTTGGCAGTAGTGTCTTCAAGATCTTCTGACTATGCCAATAGTTGTAATGCGAGTATATTGTCAAGATTTAGGTTATATGTAGCTTTTGGGTTGTTGATTGTACCCATTTTATTCCCTTTTTTTTTTTTTTTTTTGGGTCTTTAAATTTCTTGATCTTTGATAGTTAGATGAGGACTTGAAAACTATATCCCATGAGAGGTTATTTAAGTAAAATCATATTCTGATATATTACCTTCGATGTTGTGCAAGCGTTCTCTTAACTTGCTATGTTACCTTCAGTGACATGGTTGAAAGTTCACGAAGCCAAATATGATGCAACCAACAATAATTCAAAGTGATATTCTACATGGGGTGTATTTCAACAGAAATACGACAAATATTCGAAATGAACCATAAGCAATACAATTCCTCTTGATATTCCAGCCGCACTATCATATTACAGAAGATGGAACAGTAAAGTAATTGGATTGAATCAGTCTGTTTCTAATCTAGCAATGTACTTGTCATAAAACTTCCCTGCACGTTCAAGATCTCCAAGCTCAGTATAACAATCGGCAATTGCACCGTAAGCTTCAGTGTTTCCAGAGTCTTCTCCTTGTCGATCAGAGATTTGGAGAACTAAAGAGTGGTACTTAATGGCTTCCCGGTACTTCCCCTGCCTCTGCAGCGAGGCTCCTACATAAAAGAAAATGAAATTAAAATGGTTTCAGAATTCAATTCTGTGCTCGGTGGGTACCATAATTATCTAATCAATTAACAAAATGGTAGAAACAAACCTAATCCTCTTGCAGCCTTCTTCTCTTCAATAGGATCCTTTACACTTTGGGCAAGTTCAAGAGCTGTCTTGAATTCTGAGAATGCTTTTTCCGGTTCTTGATTCCTCAAGTAATTCTTCCCGGTTTTTAAGTGAGAAAGCAACTCTTCCTTTCTTGGATCAACAATTATTTCATTCTCTGGTATTCGACTACCAACCGGAGCATAACTCAAGCTGGGGGCATATGACTCAATCTTTGCTTGCCTTCTTAGGGCTGCATTAATCTGGCGCAGCTGTTCGTTTACTCGCTGCAATTCCCCTCTTCTTTGCCTTGCAAGCAACCCTGCAAAACAGACACTTATTATTGTCATGAAAATTAAGGGTACCCCAATGAGCTCTCTGTGCAGCTATAAGAAACATCTTTTCCAAAGTGGTGGTAGAAAACGCATACAAACTAATGGGATATCAAACAAAATAACACAGAAACTTCTTCTCTGTTTAAGCTAAGGAGGAAAAATTACGAATTATGCATGCACTGAATGCATAATTCATAACTTTGGCATTACAGCACTAACCTGATGCCTTATAACCCAGCTTACGTGGGACAAGAAATACTTTTTCATGCTGAGTTACAGAATATTGGCAAAAACCATTTGGAAGTAATTATAAGAGGATTAATAGCTTACCTCCAACAGTGGCCCCTATAAGGGCCACGAATAGCAGTAGAGGCATGTTAAAAAAAGAGTTATCAGCCTCGCAAGTCTCAGCTAAAGCCTTAAAAGGTGTAGTCAGCATAAAGGTGTTTGGCAAAAGACATGCGATAGCCTTTGATCTCAACTGCAACTTTCCCTGCTCCAGCAATAATAATATTATCAATCGAACGGAAAAATGCAATGAAAGTGGAATAAAGGAGCTACAAAACAAGGACTATTTCAAAACAAGGAGTATTGGCATTTTGTTTTCAGAAATTCAGTTTCATCAGTTTCTCAGCTCATACAATTAGCACTGCAGATTTGACTTAGAGAACTGATATAGAAGCTAAATAAACCCTGCTCATGGGATACTTTGAGAACAATTTTTCTGAGTTTTGAACCAAACTGTAGCCGAAACAAGTTCCACCTTCCACAAATTAAGGCAAACAAGCTGGCATTATGTTTCTCCTATTACAATTTTCAAATTTAAATATTATGTGAATATGTTTCCTTCCATTTAACAATGAGTTAATTTTATTTCTTTATTTCACAAAGCAAACAAGCAACAAGATAATCCAAGTCCCTGTAGAAGAAATAAGACAATTACTTTCCAGCTACTCTGGGAAACTCACCATCGTACCTGCTGTGCTGTTAACTCGTCCAAAAGAATGTCATAAAGTGGTTTCATTTTATTGGTATGATGACTTCCTTCTGACTTGTGGTAATCACTGAACCTTACGGGGGTACCTCTACTACCACTGGAAGCATTTCCAAACGATGATGCAAACTTTTCTACAGTAAATATCAGAGAAGCCAATTTCCCTGAGAAGAAAAAAAATAACTTGAAGCCTTTTACAGAAGCTGGATGGTAAACAAATTTGGACCAAATGTTTTCTTGTAGAAAACTCTTCGCATATTATACGAACAAAGACCAAGAAATCTTGTCATATATGACTAATAACTCAATGATCTTGCATTCAGTTGTATTCATAAAGTCTGAATACACTCACCTCTAATCTTTTAATCTACAGTACTCAATTTTCATTAAAGACGTTTAGCATTTTCATATCTTTCCAAAAACAACGACTTTGTATTTAGATGGCAAACAAAATGCTCCTATTGTTCATTGCATCGAAAATCTTGAACATGAAATTCTCAACATGTGACAAAATCACAACGATCGTGAAGAGCACTGAAACTTTGGCACATCCTTATTTATTTATCTTTTAAATTACAAGCATCATTCATAAATCTCAAATTATCACAACTAAATCAAAATTCCAAGTGTAGCTATATCCTTTCACTAATTAGGCAAACAAAATAGCATTTTTCATTAAATAATAATAGCTACTGAATTGCAACTATGAACTAAAAGCTGCAAACTTTAGCACCGTGGAGCATAAACTAACCGCTGACGTGTGTTTTGTCAGAAAAATGATGAGATGATTGAGATCGAAGGGAATTTGGGCTGTTGAAGATGCAAGAACAACGCAATATCACCGCCATTAGCTTGCTGGATAAAACGTCGCCGGGTGTAGTGTTAGATTTTTATATGGACAGCGTTTGAGTTTGTAATTGACTTCGATTTCTCAATAAATTACATCCATGCCATTTTCCTTAATTTTCTTAAAAATTAATCAATTTTAAATTGATAAATTGTTATAATTTAATCGGACGTTTCTAACAAATGACATATTTTATATCATTGAATTATCAATTCTTATTTATAGATCATTTTGAAATTAATATGAATGGAGTTTAATTTTAAAATTTTAATTTTCAAAATAAAAAAAACAAACATGTAATAAATTTGACAAAATTTTTATTATTGCTCGATTTTGTAGAATTTAGATTATTTTATATATTTTTTAATTTAATTTGTAGGATTGTTAGATTATTTAAAAAATTATTATTATTTAGAGAAAGAAATTCATTTAGGCTATTTCATTGTCTCGCTTTTGCTTAATAACTGGGAGTATTTGGCCGTTAAAAATTTATCTTTACGTAAAACAGTGAATTGAGATATGA
Organism: Trichilia hirta; assembly: GCA_035221805.1. Classification (NCBI taxonomy): domain Eukaryota; kingdom Viridiplantae; phylum Streptophyta; class Magnoliopsida; order Sapindales; family Meliaceae; genus Trichilia; species Trichilia hirta. The sequence goes on along the minus strand of JAWDEX010000011.1, from coordinate 477,259 downwards.
GTACATAAAACGGCCTTCGTCTCTATTAAATTGAGTAATTAGGAGTTAGCACCATAAGTGTGAAACAATCGTATAAATAAATCAAATAGGACTTAGATAAAAAGTTAGTTGAATAAAGCCCTATTTTTTTTTTTTTTTTTTTTAAATTACTTGTGATATGCTTGAGTGATTCTTACTAAAATGTTTATAAACTAGCCCGACTAGGATAGTTATGAGCTACCCCAATTTTTGAATGTCATGTTTGAATTTTTAAAACTCTCTTAGACTGCTGTGTGAGTAATGAAGCAAACAATTAGATTGAATTTCGTTTTATGCATCAATATCTATAAACTATTTTTATTTTAATGATCACTAAAAAAAATGCAATTAATTTTTATTTGCTTGACTAAATTTTAGTGCATATTTATTTTGGTTGTTGAGTATTGACGTCGTCCAAAATTTGACGTAAAGAAAAATTTAAAAATGGAGTCGCCATCTATCCAAATAATGGTAGGATAGATCACCTAAAAAATTTAGATTCCAAGTTCGGGGGGTTGATTAAGTGTAG
>JAWDEX010000011.1:419618-434049 GCA_035221805.1 Trichilia hirta | reverse complement strand
GTTTGTGAAAATTACCCTAATGGTTAGTTTGAAAATATAGACACAAATCGTTATCAAAATTCGGTGCCTTGAGCTAAGATACAAACTTATTAAACAATTTTAGCAGAACAATTTGAAAATTAAACCTCAGGTCATTATCACAAATTCGGCACCTCGATCTGAATAAAATTTACAGAGGATAAAATTGGGTTATTACATTCACCAAACAAGTGGAACTAACTACTTTATTAGGAGTCTTGTTATCTAAGACCACAATTTTCAAATCCTCAATAAGTTTAATTGTAAGTTTGTTGTTTTCTTGACTTCATCTTTTATTTAGCCTTTTGGTAACTATTCCTGTTTAACATCTTCGCCTATATTCTCTTTATCTCGTATTAGAGGTCATTTTGAAATACAATAAGAACTTTTTTTTCTTAAGTAGAAAAACACAACTTGGTTTGTTTGATTTTCTTTAACTATCCAAACTCTTGCTCTGACCCTAAACTTTAATTTTAATTAATAAATACTTTTTATCGCCTTTGTAGATTTAAGAAAAGGCCTTCCCAGGATCATTGAATATTGTATTTTTAAATTTACCATTTGAAACTTAATCATGGTAGTTTTTCGATAAATTATATCCCTTATCGTTATTGGCAATTGAACTGTGCCCAATAAGCATACACATGATTTTGTAACCAATCAATATTATTAATGAGCTACCTGGTTGTTAATTATGGACAATTGTGCAATATGTTCTCAAATGAATTCAAGGATGTAGCTCTAAATGTGAAAACCTTAAACTCATTATTATTAATGAAACAAGAGGATAGGGAAAGTTTGCACAATTTTGTCAAGAGATACCACGGTGAAGTTATGAAATTAAGAGCTTTCTATCACCTTTTAGCTCTGAAAGGTCTCAAAAAAGGTTTACGTGTAAATAAAAAATGGTATGCCATATATAAGTGTTCTATTACTACTTACAAAGCAGCATGTTAAAAGCTGCTGGACGAGATTGAGATTAAAGACCAAATTATTTTTAAATTAGAGAAAGCAAGAGTAGTTAGGTCATCTTTTAGAGATAAGCACCAAGTGTCAAAACTTGATAATAAAAAAGGTAAAAGAGATGAAAGAACAAGTAATTTCAATTTTGATAAGAAGACATGTCAAGATTTAAAGCAAATTTGACCCTAAAGGTGGAGAGCTCCTTTGAGACAAAGGCAATTGCTAAGAAACAATGGCTTGGGAAGGGATAAGCTAAGAAGAGTGGCTCAAGTCCAAAAAAAGATAAAGGTTACACCATTCAATCCTTCATAATCTGTGGTTTTAGAAAAGATAGGGTCTTTGTCAATAGAGCCTCGTCAGACAAAGACGAAGCCAAATAAAAGTTTGAAGAATAAATTTTACAAATTTTATCACGACTACAAACATCTAACAGATAATGTTGTGACGTCAGAGTTTAGGTGAAAGTACTTGTTAAGAAAAATTATGTAGAGAACTTTGTTACCAACCTCAAAGAGGGAAATCAGACCTTCAATCAAGGACATAGGTGCAAAATAAACCTAATAAAATTTTGATAATGATCTCAAGAGGTCCAACTTTTGTGAGTCATTCAAATAGATCTAGAAAAAAACTACTCAAAGTACTCTTTATCAAACTCCACCTCATATGTAGGTGTCATAAATGTGCATATTAAGTAAAAACCAAGAATTGCCTTAAGGCCAATTCTATTTATATATGAGGATAAGTTTGGATTATCCTATCGTAGGATGATTCCCTGATGGTGACCTTAAGAGTCGAGATAGCTTAAGTCAGTAAAACAGTAATCAACCAGGTAGCTCTATTAACATTACTTTTAAAGATACCTTAGATTAGTTGGGCATACACATGAAGCTCCTACTTTTATAACTTCATCGTGGTATCTCTTAACAAAATTGTGCAAACTTTCTTCATTCCCTTGTTGCATTAATAATAATGAGCTCAAGGTTTTCACATTTAAAGCTACATCCTTAAATTCATTTAAGAACATATCGCACAATTGTCCATAATTAAAGATACTCTTACTCTTAAGGGTCAATTTTAGGAACCATTTTCTAGTTTGTCACTTTGAAGTTAAGGGGAATAAGTAATACATTGAATACTCATTCAAGCCTCGAATTGGCATCATCTCCCCCAAAAAATCGATGTAGTGCAAAGGATTGGTTCTTCCTATGAAAAAAGTAATTTGAGGTATTTTTAACTTTTTGGGTGGCACTAGGATCAAAATTTCCTGAGAAAACAGGAACTTGGACCATGTCCCTGAATGCACTGTTAGAATAGAGTCACGCTATATCTCCCTCCATTTTTTCTCTTCCAGATCCTCTTCCCTTCTCTTAATGTAAACCTTTATTTCCTTTCCATCTATGGCCCGTCCTCTACCCTCATTTATCTAGGAACCAACTTGATCTGAATCCTCTCTCTCTTTTTATCATTTCTGATGGAGAGGTCTTCTCATATCTCCTAGATTTAGGCTACTCTCAGGGCATTATTTATGACTTATTACAGGACTGCAAGCAACGTAAGGCGGTCTAGACCTAGAATTATCGAAGATTTTGAAGGGGGCGTCATTGTCCTTCCCCTTTTTCCCCCTTTCTGGTGGCAAATCAATGACTTTGCCCTTTTCCTTCTTAGCAATACTGTATTTCCTCCTTGAAACCCTTTCTTGGTGTTTCACCTCTTCTTACCTTCTGTTCTGAAAATTCTTTTCTAATTGCTTTGAGGAAAGCATCTACGGTGTCTTCTGCACGAAAAATAGCTTGCAGAAGCTCAGTGATACTTGAACCAGTAGTTGCTCAATCTTCCAAGGATTTTCGTAATTCTGTTAGTCTTTCGATGGACTGCTTTGGATCTATTATTATCTTAATATCTTGCAGTTCTCTTAGTTTCTCTGCGACAGACAATATGGTTGAATCAACAGCCATGAACGCTTATACTTTCTTTGAGATCTCAGCTAGTTGATCTACTGACGTTGAACAAGAACACCAAATAAGGTTTTGGAAGATAGATTAGAAGAGTATTTTAGTGTTTTGAAAATGAAAATACTTGAAAAACATGTGTAATGTGCTCTCTCGTAAAATTTATTTCACGGACAATAAAAAAAAACAACTTTTTTACAAAAAAAAATCGACTGTAAAATTATAAATCTTATTATTGAATGTGATTTTATTTTTAAAAACATCATCTCATTTATAAATATTATTTTAATATAAATACTAGCACACCAAAAAGATAGAGTTTGCTTCAATGGGTTGTGGAAAATAATTTAAGAATGAGTATGTCTAAACTTCTTGGATACTTAGCCCAAAATTAGTAATGAAATGTCTGTCATACCCTTAATTAATTAAGAAGTTACGGAAGAATATATAATAACCAATCCCCTTCACTGTTAACAGAGTTTTTGACCATACTCCTGCTTCACTTCCCAACTCCCTATACTAAAACAACAGAGATGCCGGCGTGTACAGCTTCAAAGCGTCTGTTTGGGATTGGTGTTGGAAGCAGGGGTGATATCGGTGGCGGTGGAGATGCCAGAGATTCGAGGGACAAGCACAACTGAAATGCATATATGTATGCATACATACATATTCCGTTTAAACGTAATGGAAAAATAGTCTTCTTGTTTCTGTAGGTTTTGTGAGTTTTAGTTATCTCCAATGAAAGATCCATAGCAATCTTCTGCAGAATCTTATTCTCTCTATCTTGAGACCATTTTAGAACGGACTTCAATAATTTCTCTAAGTCAATTATAATTTCGCTTAAATTTTTTTCTAAAAATTAAAATTTAAAGTATTTATGTTTTTTCAAAAATTAGTTTGAGTCAACAAAGGCCCTGGGAAATATTTCTAATCTTTTCTCTCGAATTGATATATTTTCTTGTTTGTGTTTTTAATATTATCTTTTTTATAGGTATCACTCAATTTGTTTTATACAAGAAATTTATTAAGAAATTTGCATTAATTTTTTTTTATTATTTTGAAGGTGACTGTTCCCATTTAAATATATAATATAATATAATATGTATGTATATTATTTTTTCATGTTTCTCGGGACGGTGACACACGAGCACTTGATTGTCTTTTCATATTTTGACTTTTATTAGTAATCATAAATTTATGAAAGGAGGCTTTTTCTCATTAATCAAATTAAAACAGTGTTATTTCCTCCAATAACTCTTGTCTTCTTTGATCGCTGACTCGTTTTCACGAGTTAAAAGATAGATGAGCTGAAAGTTTTTCTGTAACAAACAAAAACAAATTTCCTCGTCTTTCTGTAATCATCGATTACCATCTTCTGTATCAATATGTTTTCCAAACTCATTATAACTAAAATTGAACAAGGCGCAAGGCGAGATGACGAAGAGATTCAGAAGTTGTACAGTGATTTCCAGGCCGTTCGAGCTGTGCTTGACGAGGAGGAAATCAATAAGCAATCGAAGGAAAACGCTGTGGAAGATTTGTTAATTGACATTGACGACTCATTGGATGAGTTGATGTTGTACTCAAAGATCCGGAAGGTACGCTCGTCATTACCTTTCTATCTGTTTTCCCGTAGGCGTATGGTTCTGCGTCGTAATGTAGCTCTAAAGTTAAAAAATCTGAGTCAAAAACTAGATGCCATTGATGTGAAAAGAGATGGGTTGCATAGAGAAATAGAATCAGAATCAGCTATGATCTCTGTTATTGATTCTTCGAAGGTTTTTGGAAGAGATGAGGAAATAACTAGAGTACGCAACTTTTTGCTGACTGAGAGTAGTCACGGACCGACCCTCCCTACTATTTCTATAGTAGGTATTGAAGGAATTGGAAAAACAACACTAGCTCGATTTGTATTTGAGAGTGATGAAGTGAAAACCCATTTTGGAAAAAGACTATGGGTTTGTGCCTCTTGTCTCTTCGATGAGATTAGGGTTGCCAAAGCAATTCTAGAATCTCTAAGAGATGGATCATCAAATCTAGTTGAAATGGAAACTTTGTTGCAGCAGATAAGTAAATTGATTCAAGAAAAGAAGTTTTTTCTTGTCTTGGATGATGTGTGGATTAAGGATCCCAAATATTGGGAACAAATGAAGTATGCTCTTAAATCTGGTTCTCCGGGAAGTAGAATTTTGGTGACCACTCGTGAGAAGAAGTCTGCATATAAGATGGGAATTACCGACTCCGAGATGATCTCACTAGAGGGATTGTCCAAGGAGGGTTCTTGGTCATTTTTCCATCAAGTTTCATTATTTGAAGAGGGTAAAAACTTGGAAGAGATTGGTAGAAAGATTGTAGACAAGTGTAAGGGTTTGCCTTTTGCCATAAAGATTATAGGGAGCCTCTTGCGTTTCAAAAAAAGTCCTGAAGAGTGGAAAAAGGTCTTGGATAGTGATATGTGGAAACCTGGACAACTGAAAAAAGAGCATTTCCTGGCTCTATTGTTGAGCTATCATTATTTGCCGTCCCCATTAAAAAAATGCCTCTCATATTGTGCAATCTTTCCCAAAAACTATGACATAGAGAAAGATCGGTTGATCAAACTATGGATGTCTCAGGGTTATCTTGAGGTAGAGGGAAGGGAAGATAAGGAGGTAATTGGAGAAGTGTACTTTGAAAACTTAGCCATGCGGTCTTTTTTCCAGGAATTTCAAATGAATGAATATGATGGTAGAATCATAAGGTGCAAGATGCACAATATAGTGCATGATTTTGCTCTTAAAAAAAATAAATGTTTTACCTCAGTGGTTAGTGATTCTGCAAATGGTCAATTGGAGTATGAAAACCTTCAGCATTTGATGATAATGTTTGAGAAAGAGGCCTCTTTCCCTATTTCATTTTGTAATATAAAGAAAGTACGCAGCCTTTTTATTGAGCCTGCAGGGGGGTATATGACTGGCATTTCTCTATCTGAATTATTTGATAAGTTGACATGTTTAAGGGCATTAGATTTGAGTAACCAAGACAATATTTGCTATAAAGTAATTAAAGAAGTTCCAAGAGGAATAGAAAAAATGATACACTTGAGGTATCTTAATCTGTCTTATAATAGCAAAATAAAGAAATTGCCTGGAACATTGTGTGAGTTGTATAATTTAGAAAGCATAGAGCTCAGTTGGTGTATCAATCTCAAAATGTTGCCTCAAAGAATGGGAAAGTTAATCAACATGAGGCATGTAGTAAATGATCGGACTTCACTACATTACTTACCAAGAGGAATTGAAGGTTTAACTCATCTGCGGACATTAAGTGAATTCATTGTCAGTGGTGTAAGTGATGATGGAGAAGCATGTGAACTTGGTTGTCTGAAAAATTTGAACAATCTTGGGGGTTCTCTTAGAATAAAGAGGCTGGGAAATGTGAATAAGGAAGATATTAACAAGGGAGAACTTAAGGAAAAGCAAAATCTTCTTGATTTGTATCTAAGTTTTGAAAAGGATGAAGAAAAGGGGCGGAAGAATGAAGATGATGAAAATGCTCTTGAAAACTTACAACTACCTCTAAATCTGGAGAGTTTGGAGATCTCTTACTATAGAGGTAGCAGAATAAGTCTGAGGGGAATAATGTCATTAACTAAGTTGCGGTTGATGTCATTACATCGTTGCATGAACTTAGTGCAATTGCCTCATTTGGGAGAATTGCCTTTCCTTGAATCACTCACTATTCGGAATATGAGGAGATTGGAAAAGGTGGGTAATGAACTTTTGGGGATAAAACAAAGTAGTGGCACTGGCAAACCATCTGTTGCTTTTCCCAAATTGAAATTACTTGAATTTCAGAAAATGGAAGCATGGACAGAGTGGAAATGTAGCAAGAGATCGGGAGAAAATATTAAAATCATGCCATGTCTTCTCTCCTTGACAGTTGGATTCTGCCCCAAATTAGAGGCACTGCCAGATGACTACTTTCCGCAGAAACTGGAGTTGAAGATCATTTCATGTCCCAAGCTGAATGAACATTATAAGAGGGGACAGTAGAGAGCCGAAAGATCTGTCACATTGAAGTTTCTTTTGATTAATCTTCAACATGTGAAAGGAGGCAGCAGTTGAACTGCAACAGATTCCCGGTTAATTTCTTCTCATTCTCCTTTTTATACAATTTCATTTGCAGAATTCATTTGGGTTCTGTTTTCTAAATTCTGCATTGCTCATGCCTCATAGGTCAAGTATTTGATCTAACCGGTTTTGTTTCCAGTTTAATGATATGAGAAGCGTAAGGGAGAGGACTTAATGGTATATCTCATGCTCCACATATCAAATATTTGGTAACTCATTCTCTACCACTGCTATGTGTACGTTTTCAGATCTTCATTAGTCAATTAAAATTAGTTTCGTATGAACGTTCATATTCTTATTTTCAGAATGAAGAATGCTATCTTGGAGCAGAGCAATTACTTTGAAGCCTTGTAAGATGGGACCTGTGGCAAACCTTCCCGCTTGAAACAGGGAAAAATGTTATCTACAAAAAGATTGTTCATCTCCTGGTTTGAAATTAATTTTCTCTTTGAGCTTCTCTCATTTCTATATTTTTAAAATCTTATGTAAATAAGATTGAACATACGATGACTTCTCCAAAACACTCTGTTCACCATTTTTTGTTATTTTAAACAATTGTGATGATTTTTCCAAAATACAAAATTGTAGATCATTGAAACTTCAAAGAGAAAAGGCAGATCGCATGGATATCTGAGAGGGCTGAGGACAATGCATGGTCCTTCGGTGGAATTATAGCTCTGGAACAGAGGATGGCTAGTGCTTCGGTTGAGTTCTTATTGAAATGCATCATGCCGGTTTAAGAAATGAATTTGTATAAATAATCTAATGATTCTTTCAAACGTGGAAATGCAGGATTTTGAGACATCCAATCCTCTCGTTATCCATCCTGATGTCTCCAATGTCTCCAATCTTGGCTTTTAAAATCAATGCCAAGGAAAAAGAAAATGGATCAGTCTGAGTTGCCAGTTCCAGGGTCAGTACAGAGTTGATCGAAGCCACTAGGGAGAAATTCTAGGATGCCTTCTTGCTTAAACCAAATGACTTTCATAACTCTTCATTCTGTCCATTGGATGTTTGTCTTCCATGGTGACAAGTAGAAGGATGAAGCACAAGATATGGAGATAACGTGCTGTTACTTTTTGTCTCTGTAAATTTTACCCAACTGATGAATACTTTCAATTTCAATTTTGTTAGTGATCAATCAAGCTCAATAAAAAGTTTCATTAAACTTCACCGATTCGGGTTTGAAACCATGAGTTAGCTGTTCAAAAGCCAGTTATTCTAATAAATAATTTGCCCATTCAATTTTTTGTTTACTGAATAGAATTTCTCATGGACTGATTATATACATGACAAAACATTTCCACATCAGAAGATAATTTTAGAGCTTGGAGAGTCTCCCATGACCACTTTTTAATGTGTTTCAACCTTGGATAGGCAGAAATTACCATAAGTCTCAAACTAATCCTTCAGCGTTTTGATGACGTCTTACCCAGTATTGCCCTTGCAGTCAGGCTAAAGACAACTGGACTTCCGTAATCTGTAGTAAAATATTGCATATGTATTCAGCCCCTTCCTGAATCTTCAATCAGAAACAGAAACAAGAACAAATTTGCAGGAAACTGAAAATCTGGAAAATCCAGATTCTGAAAATTTTATCCGCCTGAACTGAGCCCCAAGTTGCTAAGTTTGGTATTGAAAGAAAAGAACAGTCAAATCTTTCAGAGGATACTGTATCATAGCTTGTTGCTGAGCACAAGGTTAGAAGAATAAGTGAAACCCCTTCGTGGATCTGATCTATTACAGTAATATTACCAGCTTTGAAGCCAAGAAATTAACTCAGTTACCTTACTTTCTAAGCTAACAAAACAAATACGGACTAACAAATAAGAGATTGTTAACAAACTCTAATTGCTTTCTTGCCTTCCCACCTTCCGCATCCCGCTGGCAGCTGACCTGAAACTCAACAGCAAACTTGGCAAATTTTGAATCAAACTGACAGTTCTCACATGAGATTCAAAAGAAAGAGTTCAATTCATTCTACAATGCATTTGCACCAAACTTAGCAAGCAATCAAACGTATCGTATTTGCAACAGAATCAAAGAAATAGAGACGATAATTCAGTCGTTCTTTATGCCTGCCTCCCTTCGGATCTTGGAGCATTGGCAGTTAGGACGAGCATTTGATCCCATTCTCTTCAGCTTTCTGCATTAGTGTACTTGCCACATCTCGTTTCTTATATACTTATTCATTGAAAGTACCAAAGTGTACTTCAATTCCCACTGTTGATATCAGAAGAGACACGGAAGAAAGCTATTGCTGCCAGAAGAATCAGCAGTTTACCAGTTGGAATTATAACAGCTGAAAAAGGAAATAGACCTTCTGGTTTTGCAAGTTTATGCGTGGCTGTTGGAGTGATGAATATTGAGAACGAGATTCTGTAGCCAAAGACTCAGAATGTGATTGGCAATGCGCCACCCCTCTTACCTTCTAAATGGGTAATTAATTTTCTTATAATATTTGAAAATTGTTTTTAAATTTTGGAAAGTGTGAAAAACATGTCAATACAATATTTTGTATTTTATTGAGTGAAAGAGGCTAGAGTTTTATCCAATTTGTATTCGTTAAAGAACATTTTTTGTTTTGTTCAGTAAAACAACTTAATTTTATTACTGTATTTTAGATTTTAAACAAAACAAAACAAATGACGCTGCCACAACGAGCAGCTGTAAAATTTGCGAACTTTCAATCCAAACAGAGAAATCCTATTGCAGAAGTTAGCACGAGTAACCAAAATAGATACAATCCAGATAAAATAGAACTGCAATTCCATTGTTTCTTATGAACGGTTTGCTGAGCCTAAATAACCACTTCGGTATTGCTGATATTTCAGCCTTGATTTCTCTAATCTCCTATCCTAGAAACCTTCCTATTCTCTAAGCTGCTCGTCCAAAGAAGTCTTTTCATCCAACAATCTCGACATTTCAGCCTTAATCAATGTCTTATCAGGAAACATCGTCTGTTCGGCATCCGATACTGCTATTTTCAAATCCCATATCTCGTGATCACGTTCTGAAAAGCTAGTTGTCAACCTTATTAATCTTTTTTCCGACTCAGGAACATTTTTTGCTCTCTCAGCAGATTCCCAATGCCTTTCTCAGCAGATTGAAGTTAATTTCGCAAAATCTGGATTTTTTTGGATCCATTAGTCTCAAATTCACTTTTCAAACTAGAAATTTCTTTTTCTGTGGACTGAAGTTTCTTTTTTGTGATCCTTAGCTCTTCCATAAGTGCCTGAACCTTCCCATCTGAGTCTAAAGTTTGTGCTTCCAACTCTCTAATCCCTTCTTGAAGTTCTGATGTCTGACTTATTTTAGAATCCGGCTTACTCTCACAGCATGTTGATGTTTATTTCAGACAACTTATATTTTTGAAGCTCAATCTTCAACTTAGTAATTTCCTTATTTGACAGCTGTATATTTTTGTTGTCAAGTCTCAGCTCTTGCTCATTGTCTGCAATTCTAGCAAGAAGATCTTTAGAGTTCTCATTTTCCAAATCTTTTGTGGATTGATCAGCATTATTTTCCTCTAGCAAATGGAGTTTCTCTTTCACATCACGAAGTTCTATCTCCAAACAAATGATTTTCCTCTGCAGCTCTTGACCACCACCATTCCCTACAACACCTGAGAAATTGTTGTACGAGGAGTCGTCAGAAACTGTTAAAGAAGAAGATTCATCTGTATCTCTCTCGTCAATATCAGAGGTGCTTCTAGCAGAACCAAGAAAGAAATCGAAAGTAGCAGCTCTTGGGCCAGATTTCCGATGAATTAACCTCTGCTTAGCAGAGGGACTTGTGGGATGTTTAGTGCTCTAGGAAGTGTGAATGAATTATAAGTACGGAAACAATAATCATGTTATAAAATATATAAAATTAAATTGCAAAAATTTTATAAAACTGATTTTTTACTATTGCCATTTGATATTTCTCTTAAAGTTTTTTAAATTCTTTTAAGCTCCGATAATCCTTTTTAGATAGTATTTAAACAGGATAATGAGCTTAAGGAACTAAGTAAAACTAAAAAATTCTTTACATTATCTTATCAAAGAAATATCTTTTATTTTAAAGGATTAATGGTTATTACGAACTATTAATGTAACAATTTCAAAAATTAAAAGATACAATTGTAAACCAGTAAGAGGAGTTATGCCAATTAACTAAGAAATTAAAGACTATCTTTAAGAGTTATTCATGACCACTAACTTTTGATATTAAGAGCCATAATTACTTATATTCTTTTACTTAATTCGTAAAATTTTAAATTGTCAAATACAAGAAACAAATTATATGAATCATAGTGATAAATTATCAAAATTGACAACTTCTATTCTATGTATTATAAATTTATAATGTTTCTTATTACTACCTTTACATGGTAATTAAACTTTAATGAATAAATTCTATATTTATTCTAGGCCTTACATAATGATCTTAGTTTAATGAATAAAATACATGTTTATTCTAAGTTCAATAAAATTAATTTTTTTTTCAAATAAAAGGGTACACTTTATAAGAAAAAATAAAATTAATGGAGTTTTATTAATAATAATATATACATGTACATAAAATTTATAGCTTGAAATTAAGTTTCATTTGAAGTACATGATCATTAAACTTTAATGATGACATGCCTTTTGTTAAAGAATCTATTATTATTAAACTTTAATGATGGCATGCCTTTTGTTAAAGAATCTATTATCATTAATTTAGTGCTAATGTGCTCAATGACTACTTTCTTTTTTTTAATACGTTCCCTGATAACTAAGTACTTGATATCAATATATTTACTTTAACTTCCACTTTTATTGTTATAGTTGAATTATTATAATATATCTTCAATGGGCTAAAAATAAAATCCACAATCCTAAACCCAAATATGAAATTTCTTAACCATACTCCATGAAAGGTAGCTTTAAAACACGAAATGAACTTAGCCTTCATAATTAAAATACCAATCAATATTTGTTTAGTATTGTTCCAAGACATAGCTCCGTTAGCTAGCATAAAGATATATCTAGAAGTGAATTTTTTTTAATCATTATAGCGAGCGGAGTTAGAATCTGAGTAGCCAACTACTTCTAAATTTTTATTTTGTCTGTATATAAGTATGTAATCTTTGGTTCCTTAAAGAAACCTTAAGACTTTCTTTGTAACTTGTCAGTGGTCTATACTTGGATTACTTTGATATTGTCCCAACATTCTAATTGTAAAAGTAATTTTAGGTTTGGTACAGACTTGAGCACACATAATGCTTCCAATTGATAAAGTATATAGAATATTTTTCATTTGTTCCTTTTCGAGATCATTTACATTAGTTCAAATTGAACTTATCACCCTTTATAATTAATGCTATACTCAGAGAATAATCTTTCATTCAAAATCTTTATAGACTTTTCTTGATAAAGTTTAACTGAGGTAGACCTAAAATTCTCTAATGTCTATCTCTATATATCTTTACGCCAATAACATAAGATGTTTCACTTACATTTTTCACATCAAAACTTCTAGAAAGACATTATTTTACTTCATTTAGCAATCCTTTATTATTGGTTACAAGTAAAATATCATCCATATATAAAATAAGAAAACATATTTTACTCTTATTAATCTTATGGTATATACATTGATCCATGATATTTTTTTCAAAATCAAATGAAGAGATAATTTTATGAAATTTTAAATTCCATTGGCAAGTGGCTTATTTCATATATAAATTTTTTTAATTTACAAACTAAATTCTTACCATTATTAGAAAAGAATTCTTCAAGTTATTTTATGTAAATCTCTTCTTCTAAATTTTCATTCAGAAAAACTATTTTTACATCTATTTAATGTAACTCTAGACGAAAATAAGCTACTAATATCATAATTACTCGGAGAGAATTCATTTTAGACATAAGAGAAAAAGTCTTCGTGTAATCAACTTCTTCCTTTTGAATAAATCTTTGGCAACAAGTTTGACCTTTTATCTTTCAATGTTGCCCAATGAATTTTTTTTAGTCACAAAGATCCATTTACACCTTATGGGTTTAAACCTTCTAAGCAACTTAACAAGATCCTAAACTCCATTTATTAATATGAAATTCATCTCATCTTTCATGGCATTACGCCATAAGTCAAATTCTTGATAAATTATATCTTATAAAAATGTATCAAAATCATTTTTGGCTCTAATATTATAGTTAGACTTTTGTAGATACATAATATAATCACTAGGTATTAATGATCTTTTGATTCTAATAGATCTTTTTAATGTTATATCAATATTCTCCTTAGGAAGTTATTGTACAACTAGTTGTTTAATATTTTCAAGTAATTCTTGAACAACCGAATCTATTGAAACATTAGCTACTTATAAAATTTAATTGTTATTCATTATTAGTTAAATATCAACTACTGAATAATCAACACTTATTTATATTGAAGGAGTATTATTGGTGATAATTAATTTACTATCTTAAATGAAAGGTTGAAATTTTGAATAATCAATCTTAGAAACTATATTTTGAGATTGATACCTTTTACTAATTAAGTCATTCTTAAGAAATTTTGTATTTCTTGATTTCATAAACCTAGTGTGATAAGATAAATAGTAAAATATACATCCTTTAGACCTTTTTAAATATCCAATAATTTATCTACTTATAGTTCTCAAATCTAACTTCTTTTTATGTGGATTGTAAACTTTTATTTTAGAAAGACAACCCCAAATGCATAAATATTGCAAATTTAGTTTCTAACCTTTTATAATTCAAATGACATTTTAATAATAGTCTTAGTTGGAACCCGATTTAATATACACAAAGTTGTTTCAAAAGCTTCACTCTATAAGGATTTATAAAGTTTAAAATTGCTAAGTATACTACGCACTATGTCTAACAATATTCAATTTCTTCTTTGTGCCACATAATTCTATTTTGGTGAACTAGGCATGGTGTATTGGGCAATAATTTGATACTCTTAAAGAAGCCTTATAAATAAACTAGGTGTTTGTCCATCTTCTGTGTACCTATTGTACTATTCACCATTTCTGTCAAATCTTATGATTCTTATTTGTTTACTACATTATTTCTCTACTTCATCTTTAAATATTTTAAAAGCATTTAGTACTTCATTTTATTGTTTGACAAGTAGATATATATATTTTGTGAATAATCATTAATAAAAGTGCTAAAATACTTATGACCATATAAATCTAAATTAGGGCTATAAATGTTTGTATGTATAATTTTTAATATGTTCGAGTTTTTCTTAGTACCTTTCTTTGACTTATTGGTTTGTTTACCCTTTATATAATTTACACAAGTCTTAAAGTTAGTAAAATTTAAAGTACTAAATACTCTATTATTTACTAAACTTTTAATTCTATATTGACGTTGTCCAAAATTT
>JAWDEX010000011.1:393667-405716 GCA_035221805.1 Trichilia hirta | reverse complement strand
AATGAATTTAAGCAGTATCTAATGGTCTAATTTCAATTTCAAATGTATCTAGATAACACAAGTACTTAAAACAGTTGTTTCTAAAACCATTGCATCTACCACTCAATTCCCTTCACAATAGTTTGAGCGTGCACCTAAAGTTCAACAACTCCATAAGCACCGTTGATGTCAGTCATGTTTACTAAGCAAACAAAACTAACCTGTTGATTCAAATCTTTCGCCTTGTCAGCATATATGCGTGACTCAGAAGTCAACCGACTGGACATTTCACTGACATCTGCAAAATTGATAATAAAACAGTTAATACAAAGAATAAACAAAAGGCATACTTTATAAGTATTAGGGGAAAGAAACAGGGTCTATCAATTGGGGGAGTGAGAAAAGGGATAGCACTAAGAAATTCACTGATGGATTGGAAAATAATACAACATTACTTAAGCTAGTTTTCAGCAAAAATGATAAATTTATAAAAACAACATAATCCAACATATAGACAGAAAAAAAAGATTAAAAAGTGCAACACATTCATAAACATCTTGACACCATTAATTTATGCCCCGAAGAGAAGCTGCTAGAGTATAGTCACAACTAATCAACAGGGAGTTGGCAAAAGCAATATCAAAACAAAACCATTTATCAAAAAAAGACCCAATTAATCTTGTCTCTCTTGCACTATTTAGATCATAATTATGAATTTAGCATCAATTTATTAGTTATTGCTTCAAAGAAAGAAAACCATATGACATCATCAGAATTAATAGAAATTGACAAGGAAAGTATCTTACGGTCCAACTTTTCACCAACACCGAGAACTTCCTGCACGTTGCGAGTCATTATCTGGTGGACTTCATAAAGTTCATCATTCAACTTTGCAATATTCCGCTGAGTACGAGTGTCCTGGTACAATTTCTTTGTTTTCTGTATGAATGTATCTTTAACCACACAGGAAGAAAACATTAGAATAGAATCAAGGCAGGCAATAGCACTAAAAAAAATGTCAATGAAAAGTGT
The DNA here is from genome assembly GCA_035221805.1 of Trichilia hirta. Taxonomy (NCBI): domain Eukaryota; kingdom Viridiplantae; phylum Streptophyta; class Magnoliopsida; order Sapindales; family Meliaceae; genus Trichilia; species Trichilia hirta. The sequence continues at coordinate 404,705 of JAWDEX010000011.1, read as the reverse complement.
TCAGAAAATATTAGTGAGATCTACCGAATTTAATGAAAGCATAAGGTCTGGCAGCAGTTTCAATCAGAGCCCCATTAACACGCTCAAATTCATTCTTGAGGTCCTCCAGGTACTGGAAAGCAAGCTTTTTGGGATAAGCACGGTCACACATTGTCAAATAACAAACACGTCCTTCAATTATATAACTAGACTTGGGTGAAGGAAACACCAAGGTTCAGGGTACACTTTCGAACAGATAAGACACTGGTACTGACACAAGATGTCATAAACAAAATAACTCACAAATGTATTGAGACATATCATCTCTCAATAAATATACCATTAAGATATGGCATGACACTCCTACAGTAGCATCCTGCTTGGTAGGGTACATAAAAGAAAATGGAGAAAGCAATCGCAGAGGTTAAAACACAATTGATAAATAATTTAATCAAGTTGTCTACATCAACACCACATGCATGACAAGGAACAATTCAGAAACAATATAATATGCACATATCAATAAAAAAAACACGAGGATACTGGAAAACATAAGGCCCGGTTTCAATTGACATCCTCGAAGCCTCATTCTGGCCTTTTGAGAGATTCTTAAACAAAGCCTTAACTTGCTGCTTGTACATCTCAGCATCTCTCAAATCACGCCCATCATCCAGTCCCTCTGCCAATGGAAGACCATCAGTAACACGGGCAATCATTGTCATCTTCACCATCTTTACCTCACTTGCAAATTCTTCTCCTATACCAAATCACTACAATTGCAATAAGTTAAGTCATCAGAACACCAGAAAAACAGCCAGAAAAAAAAAAAAAAAAAAAAAGGGAACGGAAAGCTAAAATTCGAATGAACAAACAAGTTGGGCCTCAACCATTACAAATATCTCAAAAGAAAGTTACATATCAAGAAAAACAACATTTTTTGAAATTCTGCTATGCAATTCGCATAGAAGGAATCAATGAAAACAAATATAAAACATCATTTGCTTCTTAAATTCAAGCAATAACAACTAAATTTTTCACACCAAATGCATAATCAAAAGGACACTGCACGATACAACCAGAAAAGAACTCCGATTTCTATCTTGATCGCAAAACATAATCAACTTCCATATTAACTAACATAATCGATTAAACAAGAAAGCCCCATTTCTAGATTTTCCACTTAAATCTAATTGATTGCCCCATATAAACACAATTCTCGTGATCTAAAACAAACGCATTCCCTTCAGCCAATCATATCACTAAATCACACTTTTTCGAAAATACCCATCACACAAATCATGCAAAATCTCTCCAATACAGCAGCAATCTTTAAAAAAATAGCAGAAAATCCAATAAAAGTCGAACCTTTTGAACACAAACCAATAAATATGAGTACCTGTTTCGCATTTGGGTTTTTCCCCGTGAATTCTACGATCTAAGGAAGAGAGAAGACGATGGTCGCGAGAGAGAGATGGAGAGAGAGACTTATATAAAACGAAGAGTATTGCAATGACTGTTTTCTTTGACATATTAATGTACGGTTTCAAGAGTCAGCGCATATACAAATTGTACGCTGAGAAAATAAAGGAGATATTCAAAAGGTACAATCTTTAGATGAATTACTGTGTGACCTACAGAAAACTAATGTGAAAATACTTTGGGATGTGTATTGAAACATTTACGGGAAAAATACTTTTATATTTTATCATATTTTAAATAAATTATCAATTGACTCGGACGCCAATTAATTTGACATTAAAAATATATATAAAGAATAATACATACACAAAATTAATTTTAATTAAAAACATGGTAATTGAAAAAATAAAAATTTTTCAAAGGAGAAATAAGAATAAAAGCAAGAGAAATTGACGCAAATGACCACATTTTTTTCTTATTTTTAAAAAAAAAAAAATTTATTCAAAAAAAACTTCTTAAATTAACATAATTTTCAAGTAAAAATAATCTCATAACCTAAATAAACTAATTTTGAAAATAAAAATTTAATTAATTTTAAAAATAAAAATTAAATTAACTTTAAAAATAAAATAGAACTGATGAATTTAACTGATTTTTAATATAAATATTTAACTAATTTTAAAAATATGATTAATTGATTTCAAAAATAAAATAGAACTCATTTTAAAAATAAAATAGAATTGATTTTAAAAATAAATTTTAACTCATTTTAAAAGTATATATTTCACTTAATTTAAAAGAAAAAATTTGATTAATTTTAAAATAAAAATTAAATTTTTATTTATTTTAAAATATAAATTAAACAGATATTTCTGTAAACTCTTTTAAATCTCTCTATCTTTTCAATCAAATCTATTTATTATTAAAATTTCGTGTTTTTTATTATTTAAATACATTTTTATTTATTTTTATCCAAATAAATCCTTCAAACTCAACAAAAAAATCATAAATCTCAAATTTTAAATCTTAATCCCAAATTTCTAATTTTCTTCTAAATTTTTTTAAATCTTCTTCAAATCTCTTTCATTTCACCATTAATCTTCATTTCTAACCTTTTTCATCAATTAATTTTTACCGTTTTATCCTAAATCAGAAATCCCTTAATTATTTCATAAATTTTAACTTGATGGTTTTACTAAAATTAATAAATGATAAAAACTGAGAAAAATAGTGAATTAAAACAGTTGGAGATTTTATATTTAAATTAAATGGCAAATTTATAAAAGAAATATATATTTTTAATTAAGTTTAAAATTTTCCTAAAAACGCAATGTTTAAGGTCATTCGGAATCTGGAAAAGACATGTAAGGAGGAGACGAGGACTTAAAGCACAAGTTTTACAAAATCAAAGCTATTTTATTTACCTCCCGAAAGTAGTTCTTTATCTTCTGCAACCTCATCATATTCTTCACCACCGTTACTGTAAAATCACCGGAGACACTTGTGGAAAAATACATTTTTTTCACGGAAAAAAGAAACCCAGATCATCTTCTATCTAAACAAATCAACTTTGATTAATTAATAATGACTACCCAAATTGTTCCCGCCATATTAATTTCGTCCTCTGCTTGGTGACCCAAAATTATGAGCCATCAGAGTCGCAGAGAAGGTTTTTCTGGGAGATCTCCTCGTCCTGACGGTTATTATTCTGATCGTAACAGACATGTAAATTTACCAAGTTACCTCCCATTTTAGCTTTTGCTTTTTTGCTTGAATAATGCATATTTTTTGTTTATTTACCGATTTTTGTTTAATTCTTTTTTAAATGTTTGATTTTGATAAATGGGTTTGTATTTGTTATGATTTTCTGTTCTAGCTGAAAAAGAAAATTGCAGCTTGGTGAATAATTTTTAGAAGTTGATCCTTTTTGCTTCAGCATGTTGTGTAAAGATTTAATTTTGCTCCCTTTACACGTCATATTTCATGATAGCTAGAGGTTTATGATTAGTATGTTTCTTAATCTCTAATTAATTTGGAGTTTTTATTGATATTTCTGTTTTATTTTCAACTCCTTGAAGTTTTTAAGCAAGATATCATTTGGTTCTTGTTTCTTTTGTTTATCTATTTCAAGTTATCATCTGGATCTTATTTCTTTTCTTTATGATTATTTTTTCTTTGTTGTATGTGGATGAATTATAGATGGAGACCTTCTAATTTAATTTTGACTACGGGTAAACTATTTTCTGAAATCGTATTACTTTGAAAATTATAGGATGGGGCAAGTAAGCCTTATGAGAATGATTCCTTTGGGAGTAAGGAAAGAATGCAACAGAGAATGTCTCGAGGCAGAGGGAAATATTCTCACTATGTAACCTTAGGTAGTGGTTCAAAGCATTTCAATGACAAGCCTCCCTCCAATTATGTGTACCGGCCTAAGAATCCAAAAGCATCTGATGTTAGTCCAAAATCTCCGGGGGCTGGGGTGAGTAACATGAAACAACTTGAATGTTTGGATACTTCAGATTTGGTACATGGGGACGATGATCTTCATTCATTGTCTGCTTGCTCTGATTCTAAGGAAAAACATCTGGATTTGAATGGAATTAAAATTGCAGAAACACCGAAAAAAGAGGCAGACAATGGTGCAACATTGAAACCTGAGTTCTCAGACAAGGTAAAAGCTGGATGCATGGTGGAGGAGTCACCACTCTCTGCTAAAGCGGATACTGAACACCAGGCTGCTCTCCAAGAAAAGGGTGCCAAGAATTGGGAAGGTGTTGGATATTTACGCCTTGATATTTGTCCACCTAATAAAGGACCTCTTGTAATGCTAAAACCTTCCTTGCTCGTAAAGAATAGACAAAAAAGGAATGAAATCAAACTCTCCATGAGAGGGGGAAATAGAACTGAATTGAGGTCTGGGATGGTATTTCTGAAGAACTATTTATCCCTTAGTGGTCAGGTATCATTCTATACCAATCAGCTGAAGCCCAACCATTACCAAAACCACATGGACCACCATAAAATTATTTTTTGAAGTAAAATTGGAAAATAGGATCTACATAATAATTTAGCATGTATTTATCTCCATTATCTGTTTATAATTCATTGGTTTCTTGTTCCAATAATCTTCGTAGGTCAAAATAATAAAGGCATGACGAGACCATGGGCTAGGTCCTGGAGGTTTCTACCAACCTTGTTACCGTGATGGTGCAAGACTGCATTTAAAAATGATGTGCTTCGGGAAAAGTTGGGACCCTGAAAGAGGTAAGTATGAAGATATTCGATCAACAGATGGTGCCAAACAGCCACTTATACCTGCTGAATTTTATCAGCTCGTTTCCAAAGCAATCCAACATTCCCATTCTGTTATAAAAGAAAATTCTAACGCAAGAAATGCAGAAGCTGAACTTCCATGGATGTCACCTAATATCTGTATTGTGAACTTTTATTCAAAAACTGGAAAACTGGGACTCCATCAGGTATGTAGTGAGAGCTTTTCTCTTGTTAAAATAGTCAAATTACAAACAGTTGCAAGATTTGTCTTGCCTTATTTATTTCCCCTCTCCTTTCCTCTTTACTTCTTAATGTTGTTTTTTCCATTATATGATATCCCAGAATGATTATGGCTTTGAATTGACTGGTTCTTGAGAAAACTCTAAGAATGTACGTACGAGGCTATGATGGATTCACTTTGATATTGGAAGTCATTCAATCTCAAATAACTTTGCTAACGATGGCAATCATTATATCTTATTGCTAATTTGTCAGACTCTATGTTGACTGAATTTTACTGTTGTTAATTAACCAATTTGGGTGTTTTACAATTAAATATTTATATGACTACCGATATCCCATATATTCTTGCCAATGCAGGATAAAGATGAAAGCCGAGAAAGCCTTGATAAAGGTTTACCCATTGTATCCATTTCAATTGGAGATTCTGCAGAATTTTTATATGGTGGTCATTGTGATGTTGAACACACGCAGAAGGTTAAACTAGAATCAGGAGATGTCTTAATATTTGGTGGGAATTCTAGACATATTTTTCATGGTGTATCTAATATTATCCCGGACACTGCTCCAACGACCCTTCTGGAAGAAATAAATATCCTTCCTGGACGTCTGAATCTTACTTTCAGGCAGTATTAAAACGTTGTATTGTTCTTGGAGCTGTGTACAAGGATTGTACATATCATGTCGTCTTGTTGTGAATGGAAAAAAAGGGAAATTCAAAGCAATATGTTCGTGCTTTCAGCAAGCAGACACAAGGTACATGAATGCAAAATTTTGCAATGAAGAAAATCGAATGAAAGATGATTTCCGAGTCCTGATTACAAGCGATTTTTCCGTTTTATTTTGCATAATTTCTAGGTTGACCAATATTCTCAACATACAATAGAAATAGGTTCACTAATCCTTGCTTTTTATGGACTCAGCCTTTGACTGTATTTGATCCACACGCAATCAACTGCATTAAAGCCGTAGATATTTTGATCCTGCTGCTAGGATGATCATTTTCAGCCATTTGATCTCTAATATCTGCCGAGCCGTTAACCTTAGTACCGCCCTTCAAATTGTATGTAGCTTCTGAATTAAAACTTGAAGGTAGACAAGAAATCTCTTCTGTCAGCTCTACCATGTGATTTTTTTTATTCTCTTCTTCAATGTATAATCTGCTTTTTCTATTATTATCTACTGTCTGTGTTGACACATCAATGCCTTTTATACCATTAATGATTTTGTATTCAACAAGGTCATCGAATGTACTCCAGGAATGGTTTTTTCTTCTAATAATTGCTGGAAAACTACCGTCCTCACTTGAACTGGCTGTTTCCGAGGAGTTTTTGACATCTGATAACGCAGCATAGGATCGAAAGCTCAGACACCTTTCTAGTATTGATCCTTTGAGAATGTAGTCATTACCATGAGAAGGATAAATAATGTCGTCTTCAGACAAGTCTTGCCACACAAACCCATTCTTGTAGCTCCTGAAATGAAAATGAATTTACTTTTAGTCATGTTAGGCCTCTGCATAGCAAATAAGGTAATTTAAAACAAGAGTTCAGATTCTTCTCTGAAGTTTTACCTTTTAGAAGACCAGAAGTACATGTTAGCCATGCCTTGACCTCTGAGCAAATTCAATCTATTCATCACATCTGAAAACAATTATGATTTTGTTAATTTCCCTGGAAATTAACCTTATATTTACCTATAATATCACTCAACCACTTGCCTCTGAGATATAGTCCTCGAGGAGAAAAGAGAGGAACTTCTATGAAATGGGGATGTTCAAGCTTGCCATTTCTTGATAGATAGTAAACGACGGAGACTTTATGCTCGTGTTTTATCTTCGGTTCAACCCTGATTCTGGTGCTTCCAGGATTGGGTATCTCCTGCATCCCTGCTGAATATATTCTCCTTTCTGGTGCAAAAAGAAGCAAAAGATTGAGAGACAGAGTTTATGGTGTTTCAAATAAACACTACAAGATCAAATGAAATCAGACAGCAACATTTTTATAGCAAATCGTAATTAATGGGACAATTTGTTAGGATCACCAACACTTTCTGGACGCATAATAAGGAAGATAATCGACAAATTTAGAGCAATTGCTGCAAGTGTAGGGACAAAAGCCAACAAATTTTGCTTAAAAAAATTGTTGCCTACTATAAGCTCACGGACCAAAGTGAACATGGGACAAAATATCAAATTACTATATTTGCATAGTCAAAGCTACTCCCCTGAAACCATGGCAATCAAGTCAGAAAAGGAGAAAACTTAATGAACTCATTGTTTGATTCTAGTCTTCTCGACACTCATCTATTGTTTGTAATATCACATGATGCATGAAAGCAAGGGCTTCTGCAGCTGAATGTGCTTCAGAAGAATCTTGAAACATGTGAATTGTAAAATAAACTCAAGTAGGTCAAGAAGTTTGTAAAAGTTTTGATTAGTCCCAAATAATTTAAGCAGAAATGTAGAAAAAGGAAAAGAATAGTAGTATGCATGAGGTCACTAGAGTATTGGTGGTTATTCAAATCAAGGAATTTAAAAATGGTTCAGGCTATTACTTTAAACTTTTTACTTAAATTTACACAAAAAAATTTTAACAATTACATTAATATAATTTAATACTTGAGTGGAGATGGCAAACGGCCCGAGTTAGCCCATTAAAATTAGGTCCTTTGTGGGCTCACGTGTCGAACTAGCCTAAATACACACTAGCTCAAATTAAATTAAAAAAAAAAAAAAAAAAAAAAAAAAAGATTAGAAATTTGGCATTGTTAACGGATGTGCTTGCTTTAAATTTATAATTTAATAATAATAATTTTTAAATTATTTTTTGAATATTTTATATTAAATTATTAAATTTAATAAATTATAAGTAAATAATTAATTTAAATTTGTAAAATTTATGAAAAATAATGAATAATTTATTAGATTTAAAATAACAATACGTAAAATAGAATAAGTTAAAATAATAATATATTTAATAAATTAAATTAAAATTTTAAAATTCAAATGATAATTAATAATAATATATTTATAATTTATAAGTTAAAACTATGAACAATTAAAATTTAGTTTGTTGATATATATCTATAACTTGATAATTCAATGTCATTTAACAAGAATACATATAAGATAATATATATGATAAATAATTATATTTTTATTATAGATTTATAGTTTATATTTTATAACTTAACTTGTTACTTAGAATTATAAACTTGTATTAAAGAGATGTTTATATTAATAATTGTCAAATAACAAGTACATCACATATAATAAAATTATAGCTACGAATACATAATATGAATATATAATAATCAATACGTAATTATAAACAACATAACAATATAATATAAAGATATTTATAAATGAGATTATTTAGGTAACTAAAAATTATAGAATAATAATACATTAATTATATTAGTAAAGAGTAATTAACTATATTAATTTTTTAAAAATTATAATTAATAAAATAATAAATACATATAACATATTAACATAATGTGATTATGATGATTAATATTAAATTCGTACTTAGTATTAGTAATCAGTGTAAATAATATTTCATTACATACTTTTAGTATTAATATTAAATACCTGTAACTAAAATATAATTTAATATTATATTTAAAGTACATTTTAAAGTTTAATTAATATGATATTAAAAATAGAATTCACATTGATAATAAATAACTAGTAGCTATATTTTTAGATTATAATATAATTTTAATAAAGTTTTTTTAAATTCTAACATTACCATAGCCCACTATGTTCTCTCACTCCTTGGTCGTAGAGTGGCATATCAAAAAAAAAAAAATCAAGAAGAAAAAACTACCCAATACCACCCGAATGCTTCCTTGAGAGCTTTGACTTTCTTGAAAAAGTCACTCTACGATCCCTGGGTTCTCACCTCGTCAAGGCATTTTATGCCAATTTTCTGACTTTCTAGGCGATTGATGGATGAACAGAACTGATGATGGTTTTGGTTTGGAAGGGGGGTAAAAACTCTTGCAGTTCACGGGTTTTGTAGCCAATTAAAGAGGACAAAATTTTGTCTTTTATCCCTCTAGCCTTTTTCCTGCCTCATCCCTCTCCCCTAGGGGGGTTCCATCAATACCATGACATGATGAGCAAGCGCCAAAAGACGAGGAGGGGTTTTTTTGTTTTTCCTCTTGTCCTTACCGTACCATCAAAAGAATAATGAATAAGAATAGAAAGACAATAACCCTTTAAGATTCAAATTCAAGGCCTTCACATTGATTGAAAATTTAACTATTTTCGTAGCTTGAATCTCATTCAATCTATAAACACATGCAATCCCATCTCTAACTGAGACCGCTTGATCAATTTTATCCGCTTGAAAATTTGTGTGAGAGTCGCCAATCCTACTTTCTAATAGAGTCGTTAGTTCTGCAGCTCTAGGAGAAAATTCCATAATTCAATTAAGATTCAAAAAATAGAGAATTCTACGAGAAAAAAGCTCTTTCCAGACTAGTTTATTAGATCCAAAAACTGAAAAATCTCTTGGCATGCCCAACTATTTGAGCCATGTAACATCACACCATAATATGAATTCATGAGAAAGCCTGGCATGTGAATCGCCTCATTCCCATGTTCCATTCGGGGAAGAATTGCTTATCGGATCTCACCACCCACTCCATGTATTCATCATAGATTCTATTAAATATTCGGTCACACTCAAGTGGAGCACTTTGCGCAATCGATCTAGTTAAAGAGGTACTTAACAAGAAAGATAAATTATTATCTTCTTGTTAGTGTTGTATGCTCTAAAATTATTCGTATTATCGATTTTAAGTATATTGTATTGAGTTGTTGTAATAATACGTACTATATATTATTTTATTAATAGAAAAATTATTTTAATTTATGTGTATATGTTACTTCTTCTATTTAATCATACTAATAATAGAATATGCATATGAAATATTCAAAATAATTAAGTTATCTAAAATTTTTCTATAGAATTAATATCGATTAAACACTGATATTGCAATATAGGTATACTAAACATCTTCGATAAATATCATAAAATAATATTAGTGCGAATAATATGATAATTATATCATTAGGATATTAATGTAGAATAATAGTTAGAGAATTATTATTTGAACGTAAACAAAATTATGATAAATCACACGAATGTATGTTGTCAATTATTCATCATTGAATTATATGAGTATGTTAACTACTCTTTATACCTAAGATATCATAATTGTTAATCGGTATAGATACACATGATTTATATAATATATAAATACGAGACTAATTATATCTTATATATAAAAATTAATTTAGTTATGTATTATTTATAACAGACCACTTTTTGACTGCTCTGCTCCCTCTAGAAGAGAGACTTGGTCTTGCTTTAAAAATAAAGACTCTCCAACCTTTCTAAACCGGAGAAGTAGGGTGAGAGAAAATATTAACGTTGGTTTTTCCAATAAAACCAGACACTTTTTTGTCTTTATCATTGAAAGAGCTTAACACACTTTTCTTTCTTTCGTTTTCAAGAAAACTTCATTTAAATTGCATGGGTTAAGCATATAATCTTCCTTCTCATGGCCCGGCCGCTTTTTTTTCTAACTTCTCTTATTCAATTGATAGAATGAGATCCTGCAGGAATGATCTATTCTACTATACAATAATAGCACCTCTGATGGAAGTAAGGACCAAGAGCTAATCATTATACGAATTTTTTGCGAGACTTTTCGAACAAATCTTCATTCCAAGAGAATCATTACTTGACAAGTTAAGCAAGACAAGGCTAATTGAAAAAGAGCCCTAAGAGTACCGAGAAGATAGAGGCAAGACAATCCACTATTCTACCTTTTCACAGATTGATCACTCGCGGCACACAAGCTATACGATCAATGATTCCAATGTGCCTTGATATCACATACTTCTTCGTTTTCTCTTTCATAGAAAGCCCTACTTTCATAACATCTGACACTATATATACATTTTATGCTAACATCATTTCATTATAATACGTCACTTGGCACTAGACTGAAAGTCAAAGAGAGTATTATAGGAAGCCTTACGTTAAGATGCCGTTAACCCTATCCAATCAAGTCATAACAATGACACAATCATTATATATATATA
>JAWDEX010000011.1:365281-393567 GCA_035221805.1 Trichilia hirta | reverse complement strand
TATGTAATAATAGAATCAAATATATTAATATAATAATGTCATGATACATAATCAATAAATATCCAAAATCATTATTGAATCTTAGGGCATACACCAACACAATACATATTATATAGTAACTTAATACAATATGCCCAAAACTGACAACATGAATAATTTTAGGGCATACAACACTAACAAACATATGATCTACTAACTTCTCAGGTATCCATGGTTGCATTAAAATCTGCTTTTAGTGTAGAGAATAGGGTACTTGAGAAAAGGAGATCAAGCCAATCACTGAAAGTTTTAGATCACTTATTATGTTCAAAGAATTGGAAGGATGCAAAAAATAGAATTTAAAATATAAATCAAGATATTGATGAAGAAAATGATTGATCTAATGTTGATGAAAATTAGTTTCTTTTTTGGTGATTGATTTCTTTGATCAAATGTCAATTCTAAGTTTTGGCTGTAGTATACTTAGCTTTATTCTATTATGTATTTCATTGCTTTTGTTCTACTTAGTAACTTTGTCTATGTATTATTTGTAATTATGTATTATTTATAATTATAATATAAAATCTTTAAGTGGCTGAATTGCAAATGATAGATGGTTCAGTGGGTGCCAACCTAATTGGAATGTACTGTAATTATAATGATGTAAATTCATCTATTTTGCAGTTATTTTGTGCATTTTTAAAAAAATTTTCTACATACTTAATTTGTTATGTATTTTTGTGCATGCTTATTTGTTATAAATGTACTTGTCTAAATTTGCACATAACCTAATTTTTCTTCTTTGCAAAACTTAATTTAAATGTCTAAATATAGAATTTAAATGTAAATGGTCAAAAATGGCCTAAAAGCCTAAATTTCACCGAAAATGGCTTAAAAATAATCAAATGAAAAGTAAAAATTCAGACTGCCCACTTTTAGTAGTAGGGCCAGGCTAGGCTTGCTCCTTAAGCCCTCAGAGCTCTGTTAATCCCGAGCCTTTCACAGGCAACATGACCTTACTGCTGTGCCGGGTTAAACCAACCTAAGCCAATACTGTTTACATGTCGAACTTATGTCGGGCTGTGTTAGCCCAACCCATTTGCCACCTCTATAGTTGAGATCTAAAATTATAAAATTGCATTTAATATTATAATATTACATCTACTACTAAATTGTGTAAATTAATAATTAAAATTTTGAATTTATATTTAAGCTTAAAAATTTAAATCAAGGAGTTCCATTTTTAAAATATTCAATAATTACTCACTTTTATTTAATAATTAATATTTATTGCCCAATTACTTATTTATACCCTTAATTAGTTATTTTATTCAATGGCATCTAATTTAAATTGTTGATAGTTTTTAATTAATTTTTTTTTCATTATACACTTTAATTTTCTTTCTACACCAATAAACAAATTTATCGTACTAATTTCTAGTATTTTCTTAATATGACAATTAATTTAACAATTTACTTTATAAGTTAACATTATACTACTATGCTAATATTATACAAATTGTTGCAAATAAATATGAAAATTTTTGTAAATCAAACAAAATTAAATATTACACAAATTATGGACATATATTAGAAGAAAATGAAAATAAGAATTATTAAAGAATAACTTATTAAACTAAAATAAGATATACTTATAATCGGACATTATTTGAAACTCTGTTCCAAATAATTTATAAATTATAAAGATAATTTATAAAATTAATATGAGAAAAATATTGTTTTAAACCATTTGATTTTTCTCAAAAATAATTTTTTTAATGAAGTGATCGTAAAAGCTAGAAATGAGAAATTTTAGAGATTAAAATTAAAGAAAATTATAAATAAGTATGTTTTAATATATATAAAAAGTAATTTCTTTTGTGTATTTTTGTATTGTCCTTAGTAATAATTTATATTAAAAATAGTTTTAAAATAATTTTTTATTAAAATATAAATGCTTAGAGTAAAAATTAGAATGCAAATAAAATCATATCGATAATTTTATGTGAAACGCATGGATAACCTATTTGTTAGATAATCCTTTCTAGATTGATTTGATAAAATGAACGGATGAGATCAATTGCTAGAATTACGTCTCCAGTTAGATGAATCCCCTTTATCCATTTCACATGGAATTTGTCTTAATATTCATTTATTTCAAGATATATCTAATAAATATTTTGACTGAATAATATATACTTGGGTTGGCAGGAAAAACTGTAAGTATATAAAAAAATTTCACATGGGAAAGAATAAATGTATACTTATTGACAAGGCATTCTCGATGTCAAGCACTTTAGTTCTCCTACTGGGCCATGGTGGGTGGTCTGTCTTGGCTTGGGAAAGGCTAATTAATGTAGGCATTTTGGTTAACCTCAATTTTCCCATAAATAACCAGCGCTTATGCAACTTTTTGGCTGCCAAACTTCAATAGTGCCTGTTGGACAGAAGTGCTTATTTTATAAGCAAACCCACTGGATCAACCACCCATCAACCAATGCCCTACCAATCTCATATGTGGTATCCCGATTAGCCTCACTCGTTACCATGTAAGTACATCTGGCAACTTATAAAATTCAATCTAAATTACTCAAATGTACCATTATTAGACAAAGGTATGTTCTATATATAGCTTATTGAACTGTTTATGTATGCTCTCATAGAATTATGGAGACTGGGAAAGAAAGAGAGAAGTTGGGCCATGCTGGAGAAGCAGGGCACATGCCAAATTCATCAATATCAGGATTACAGAATTTTGCATGTGCCTTAGCTCTCCAGCTTGGACCTTCTCCCTTGAAAAACACAAACTTAGAACCATGAAGCAACAAGGTCTTCAACTTAAGAGGTAAATGTCATTGTGTTTCATATTGTATCTTCATTTTTCAGAAAATGCATAATTGAAAGATCTATAATTGAACCAAATATATAGATATAGATATAGATATAGATGTACTGTTTGGTTCAATTATAGATATATATATAGATCTATAGACACACACACACACACACATACACACATACCTTCAATAGCCTTACTAGTTGATAGTGCATTGCATTTTGAATGTTAGTTATCAATCCAGCATCACCTTAAATAAATATTATTATAAGTTATTCATGAACATTAGACCATATCATAAATAAAGTAATGAAAGCATGATTCATGAGCCGAATTAACCGCGATCAGATCGATTCTCTAGAGCTGATGCAGCTGAGTCCACGTGAAGGAGCAAACAAGAATACACCTTTTCCTTTAACCTATCAATAGTGTCCATTACTCCATTGTTGTCTGAGCTCAAGTTGGCTCTCAATTTTTCCAACCATTCATTTGCATGCTTCAGTTGTGATAATGTAACAGCAATGTGGTTATCTGGCTCCATTAGTCTGCTTGCAGTAGTATACTTTCCTTTCTTCTCCCGGTTTCCCACACGAAAACCGGCATCCAATGCTGCTTCCAAGAATTTCAAGAACCAATTCCTTGTTTCATTTAAGAGTTTATCTCTCATTTCTTCGAGCTCTTTTTCACCATCTACTTTAGCCCATTCTTGTTTTTCTGCTCCACTTAACTCTACTGAAAACTTTGAAGACTTCATCAATGTGTTCTTGTTGCCATGAATTATACCTGTCTTTTTGTTAACCTTGTCAGAATATTGAGCAGAATATTGTGTCAATGATTGAAATGATTTATCCATTAATGGGGTTTTAGAATTTGGTTGGTCAATAAGTTGTTGAAGCGTGAAAAACTTGGTGAGGGAAATGTGGGGATTCTCTGGTGAAGCTGAGGAGCAGAGATCAGCAAACATACTGAAAAATACAAAAAACAAACGAAAGTAAGAGAACAAATTTCATTATTAGTTCAGAAAATGAACATATATTTTGAACTGACAAATGAAATTACCTGAGACAATTCACAAGATTAGCAGCTGTAGTGGCCTCCTTTTGAGCTTCTGTAACAACCAATGAAGCTATATTTCTTCTTCGCAGCATTCCCTTGTAAATTGACAACACATAACACCAATGCTTTTTTCAATAATATAGCTGAAAAGGGACAGAAAACAGATTTATGACAATATAAACATGTACCTTTCCTTGCTTCATGAGATTGGCAGGCAGAGAAGCCCATGAAATTATCTCAATTGAATTGCCTTTCTCTTTGTTGTTTGACAAATAATTCAAGTTCATATTTTCCTGTTTGCTCGAATTGCGCTTTAAAGAAATGTTCCTCGAGGAGACCACAGTACTCTCCTTCTTGTCAACAATCGTTTCTGATTTTGACGAAGAAACCGCATCAGGCCGGCTGCGCGAAGGTGTCACTGGACGAGCAGCCTGCATTGGAAACATCCGCTACTTTCAGTAAACTGATCTTTTTGTCTTTTCATTACAAAACTTTGTAAACTATTGAAATTTCACGATTTATGTTAGGATAGAACCGCACCTGACCTTTAGGCTCCTGCTGCTTGTTTCTAACTTTCTTACCAGCTCCACCATTCTCATTCTCATTACTCTTTCCAGCGTTATTACTCGAATCAGTGCTATTTATCTTGGAATTTCCAGTCAAAACACCTCGCATATATCTGGATGAAACACTTGCTTTCTCTTCTTTAATGATAATTTTCTGTTTTCTTGGACTCTGATTCTCTTCTTTTGCTTCTGACGAATCCTTCAATTTGGATCCATTGACTCCCTCATGATCAGCTGATGCTGGACTCTCCGACGGCTCTAAAATTTGCATCAAGTCCTTCGGATTTCCAACAAAGGGGTGTCTTCCTGGCACAGGTCTGACGCCAACCACAAGAGGAACTGGGGTTCCAGTTTCAACTCTATCAACATAAAAGAACTGCCCAAGCTGCAATTTGTTGTTCAATATCATCTCATTGTCTTCAGCAGATAATGAAACATATGTGGAATGTGATGAGTCTGACACTTTTATGAAGAAGCCTTGATTAGGCCACAATTCTGATCCTGTCAAAGCAGGCACAATGCTGATGACTTGCAGGAGAACTGATCGATATTCACCGCGAACTTTTACATTAGAGTTCATACTCTGAAGAAGCTTTAGCAGAACTCCTGGTGTAAGGGATGCCATCCTGAACGGAAACATGCAAAAAGGGTGAATACATTTGCTAATGCAAAGGAAGAAAAGACATGAAAATTTCCTTAAAAATAGAGGACAAGAGCAACCCAAAGAAGAATACTGCAATAGAGAAACTGAGAGATTCTTGGATACAAATGATTGGAAAATAGCAGGTGGCTTCAGGAAACAAAATGCAAAATCCATGAATTTTCCTTTAGTAGCTTTGCATGACAGGCAAGTGACAATCAATCTCTCTTAGCTTCAAAGCCAAGATAGAATGCTTAACTGGGGAGAATTTTGTGCCCAAATTTTATGTGGCATGAAAAGACAAATAAGCCCATGTGTAAGGTTATTATGTTAGGGGATTATTGTTATATTCAAAGGGTGTTTTGATCATTTTATTGTGGGTCATTTGTTGGTCGCATTTCGCTTTTAAGTGAGAGGAAGTGGAGTTTTAAGGAAAGGTGAGGATATCCAAATGTCCATTCAGGCATTAATTGTGCCTGACTTGGACCAAAAATTTGCATGTGGGGTTGAAATTGGGAAACTGACAAAGGATATTAATTTGTTAATTGAGAATTTTAACAAGGAAGCAACGGATAAAGAAAGTTTCCAAGTGTTTCTGCCTGTTTAATTTGAAGATATAGGTCAGTTCAGTATGTATTATCATTTGGTCCTTAATTTTTCATATATTTCATGAATAAGATCAAAGTTTATTCATTAATGAGAAATCGGTTCCTAACTAGTAACTATTAACTAACCCCTTATTGCATGACAGAAAATACTCTTTACTGTTTGTTACATATTCTTCTATTGTGACGGTCAAAATTCATTTAATTGTATTTTTGTTTATTAAGAGTGTTAGGGATCTATTTATTGGAAATAAACAAACTATATCTTTCTTTGTAAAACTGTAAAGCATTAGGGGCAGGATGTTATTGTCCTAATTATGCATTAACTTCCTGGAGTTTGGATCAAGGCTTGACTTGAAACAAGAATTCAAACAGCAAAAACAAAGTTTACAAATTTACTATGTCCACACTCAACAGAAAATAGAAAGTTTACCTACTAGTCTTGGTATACCCAGTTAATGTAGTTTCCTTATCTCAGTAGCTAGGATCTGATCTAAAACATAACAAATTCTACAGTTTGGACCACGGAATTTATTTTCCCACTTTCTGAAGGCTCAATCAATTGGTCCTACGTTATGATCAGGGTTTTCCCAATTTAATGTGTCTAATAAACTTGATCAAATTCAGATTCTCTGGCCTCTAGATTATAGTGTAAACCTTAAATTATGGCCATTCTGCAGGAGAATCATTGACTGTCAAATTAAAGATATATGATTAGGTAATGAATATAAGTTAGTGAGTATTTGAAAACATTTTTGCTGCTGTACTTTGTTGTAGAAGTATAATATTTTTTGAAAGACTAAAGATAGCAAAGAAAAAAGTCACAAGGTATTGGCTCTATTAATTTTTCTATTTGCAAACTGACCCAATATCAAACTTTTAGTGGACTAAATTCTCGAGGCATACAACAAATCTTTGTGATCCCTTACATTGTTAAACTTGTATAGCAACTGCTCATGAAATGCATTGGCTTCAGTTTCAGCTCTGTCCAAGCTAGCATACACACCAATGAGATGGGAAGTCAACAGTGTATCATGGGTATCATACTCGACCACTGCACTGTTTCATACCACGGCAATCATATTCGCTTCTCTGATAGTAGAAAGCTGGTGGGCCACCACCTTTAGAAACCTTCCTTAATGCATCTTGAACACGTTTCTCTGATTCCGAGTCCAGTGCACTGCTTGCTTCATCTAGTAGTAGCACTTTTGATTTCTTTAATATAGCTATTGCTATTGCAATCCTTTGTTTCTGGCCACCAAATAATTGGACTCCACTGTCACCAACCTAGGACAACGTATCGTGCTTCATTAGATACTTCAAAATTATCACAAAAAATGGAAATCACAATAAATATTGTATGCATGTCAGTGTTTCATAGCCTTGAGGAAGGCTACTAATGAACTTGTGTATATATGCTTCTTGTAAAGCTTCTTCAATTTCAGTCCATGAAGCATTTGGATTGCCAAAACAATTTCTCTTATATTCCCATCAAGCAAAGCAGACTCTTGACCAACCGTAGCTGTTTGATTCCTCAGCCACTTTACATTAATCTCCCTCAAATCCACCCCTCCAATCATCACTTTCCCTTGATTTGTCTCATAAAATCTTTCAATCAGCCAAATCAGGGTTGATTTTCCACCTGCTTCCTCCTACTAATGCCACCATGCTACCACCTTTAACCTTTGAACAGAAATCTTTCAGTACTGTCCCTTCTGACCAAGATGGGTATGAAAATGTCACCATTTTGAACTCAATCTCTAATGATTTTGATCTTTTAACTTTCTTGGCTTTTTCTCTATCAGTATCAATCAATGGGCCTGCTTTTAATTACACTGAGAACTGCAGGAATTGCAGTTACTGCCATGGAAGTATCTGGTGCTAGACCAGCCAGTTGCCCAACTGAGAATGAACTTAGTACAGGAATGAGAAAGATATTATATATGTCACCAATACTTGTCTTATCTTGCTCCACAAGGTAGGCACCAAACCAAAGAGTCAATGTATATGCACCATACATTGCACCCTGAGAGAAACCAAGTGCTAGGCCTAGCATTTGTGACCTTTTCACTGACTTTTTCTTTGGTTCGGATAAAGCTTTATCGGAAGACTTGACTATCTGCTCTTGAGACGAAAATGTTATTACTGTTCTTATGTCAGAAACTGCACCAGAAGCATTGTTGCTAGCTTTGGCATAGGAACTATTATCAAGTTTTGGTCCAACATTTACGATCAAGCTTAAGTAGCTTGCACCAAGAATGAAAGGAGTGAGAGCAGCAGCCAAAAGTGCAAGTCTCCATTCTAGGAAAAATGACACTCCAAGACCAACAGCAGCTGAGCTTAAACCCATCAACAAGACTGAAAATCGATCTCCTAGGACTGACCTGAAACTGATACTTTCAACTGAGAGACTTGAAACGAGTACTCCTATGGAATTCTCTTATAAGTCAAACCAACCTCGTTCTTGTTTTAGTATTGATTTAGTGTTGATTGAAACAAAAGATCTCTCACTTGCATCATTAGCTTTGTTCCAGCCCAACCACAGAAACCTTGTTATACACCCAAAACCAAGGCCAAGTAATACAAGCGAGAGGTGAGCAACGTCTTCTATCAATTTTGATGATGGGGTATCATTGAATTAAACTTTGAGGGCTTGAGGATTTAGGGAAATATTGAGAGAATGGCACCTGCATGCATAGCTAAGAGAAACCCAACTAAAAGCATGATAACCTCAGGTCTCTGTAGATTCCATATCTCTGAAAGCCAAAACTTTTTAGGCCTTGGCTTTTGCTGCTCTTCTTGCTCAATTTGGATTTCTGCTTTCATAGATTTGAAGGACTTTGACCTTGATACATCAACTGCTGATTTCTCGTCCGTGGAAAAGTCAATGCTTCTATGAGTATCCTTCTGTTTTGGTTGAGGTTTTGATATTACTTGAGAAGCAAGCTTCACAGGATCATGATAGCCCCACCATTTTTAATTAGTCAATGATGATCGCCAATCTCAACGATGGAGCCTTGATCAAGAACAACAATTGTGTTGGAATTTCTAACTGTTGCCAACCCATGAGCAATAACAATTGTTGTTCTGCCTGCAGATATTTTGTCAATGGCTTGTTGGACAATTGATTCCGACTTGGGGTCGAGCAATTGTTGGCTCATCTAAGAGAAGGATTCTACGGTCTTTGATCATGGATTGACCTAGTGCTATCCATTGTTTTTGGCACCCAGATAGTTGAATTCCTTGGTCTCCCACCTGCAAAAATGTGTTATGTGTTAGATACATATAACCATTTAAAATAAACCATATAACTTATGCAAAAATGCGCTAGATACATATATATGTGTCTGCATGACTCATATGTAGTATTCGCTGCATTGTGGTACCTGTGTATCATAGCCTAGAGGGAGCTCAGAGATAAAGCTGTGAGCATTTGCAGCTTTGCAAGCAGAAATTGCTTCTTTCATTGTCAAATTTTCCTTATCCATCATCACATTTTCTAATATGCAAGTGGTAAAAAATGCTGACGCCTGGCCAACCATACAAATTTGTTTCTTAGCCACTTCACTTGTAGTATCCTTCAATCATGCCCATCCAAAGTAATCATTGCTGCCAAATTATTTTAAAATCTAACCAAACTAGTCCATTCAATTGTTGGTGTAGCTCGTTTGTAAGTTAAACCAATAGATCAAGAAGAAAACAAGCTTACCCTCAGTAGGATCATAAAACCTTTCTATGAGAGCAAAAATGGGGGATTTTCCTACTGCACTTGCACCAACCAGTGCAAGAGTCTTTGAAGATGTTATGACTAAATTGAGAGACCGGAGAATTACAACATCTGGATGAGATGGATACGCAAAAGTAACGTCTTTGAACTCAATGACAATGCTCCCCCTACTGGGTTGTAAGGATCTATCTCTAGAACTCTGTCTGTGATTTCGAACACTCTGGTTGCTGCTACTGTGCCTTGAGCGAATTGAGCAAAATATGAC
This sequence comes from Trichilia hirta, assembly GCA_035221805.1. Lineage (NCBI taxonomy): Eukaryota > Viridiplantae > Streptophyta > Magnoliopsida > Sapindales > Meliaceae > Trichilia > Trichilia hirta. Next base: position 383,893 of record JAWDEX010000011.1, on the reverse strand, counting down.
AACAATAATCCCAAGCCCCTGAAGATTCAGATAGTTAAAAGAAATTCATCGCTCAAGCATGCTAATCAATGGACAGCAAAGAGTTCTTTACTTGACACCAAAGAAAAGGCAATTATTGCACCTCCAGGGATTTCTTTTCGTGCAACCAAAATAGACTCATACCCAAAGGCCAATGCTGATGTTGCATATGTTACCAAATAGATAATCTCATTCCTGCACCTTTAGCAAACCCAATCTTTGCACTTAAAGGTACTGATTCTGACAATAAACCAGTATATCTCACAGTAAAATGGTCCTCTGTGACGAGAAAATATTGTACTGATTGAACTAACTGCTTGCTCTGGCACCCTACCAGCCCTTTGACAAGAATCCTTCCATCAAGAATATAAAGTAATTAGTCTAGGACGATTTGCATCAAAAAATTGTTGGTTTTTGCCGCTTCTTACGTTTCCTTTGAAGTTAGACCAAAGTAAACAGCCTTATAAGCAGTGCCACGGAACATCATTAATGGGGTGAGGGAGAAAACTAAAAGTGATACTTTCCATGAATGTAGGAACCCGACTGTATAACCACAGATGAAAGTAAATATATGGAGAATGAAATGTGCCATCTGTGCAAGATAAAATGTTACGCAACAAATCAATGCTAGTTATTCACAAGTTACGGTTACAAATCACATTAATGCCCAAAACTGTTACTGTATTATGGCCCAAATTTTAGATTTGGAGGTAAATTCAGTAAGAAAAACAAAGGAGTTTACCTTTTCACCCATAACTTCTTCGATATGTTCAACATCATTTGAAATTCCATGCATAATATCACCAGTACTGACTTCAGTGTCAAAAAATGCAATATCCTGCTGCAGAACTGCTCTTATATACATGGTTCTTATTCGTTGAGCCGATTGTTGACCCACCAATCTCCAACGGGTGATCTCTGCAATTTTGATTTTCACAAACATTACTAAGAGTACCCTTGAAAGATAATATGCACAGAAAAAAAGGAACTTCTGTCTACGTTGTTATCTTCCTCTCTTAGCCAAGTATGCTCCCACCACAAATATAGCTGCTAGTCCAGTTATAAGTAGGCATATCTGAAGGTCACAAACACAAGAGGAATCAGAAATCTTTAATCGATTAGTACTGAATATTGAAAAAATTAATTTTTAATGTAAATACTCCGATATGTTTGTACCTTTTGTACGTCCTTCATCATCTGGCTTTTGTCAGGGATTACTCATTCATCAGCAACGTTATTCACAAAATTGCCAAAAAGATATGAGTACCAACGCAGAGATCCTCCACTTATGAGAGCTCTTAAGCAACAGAATATCACGAGAACTATATCCGACTTTGTTGAGTACTTAAGCAAACTGAACAACCCAACTGGTTTTCTTCCCACTTCAACATCTTCCCGCTCTTCAGGAATATCATCTTCTGAGCAAGCCATAACCAATTCATTGTGAGGCCCACTATGTGATAGGCCATGCTGCGAGACACCATGTGATTACGAACGATGATGAAATCATCATCATCAACATCTTCAACGTAAGTACAGGATACAGAAAACCTATGCGGATCATCATATCTCTGATGGCTGTCATTAATATCTGACAACTTTGGTAGCCTCTCAACATCATCGAATTTGTTATAATCAATCACACTAAGTTCATCTGCAAATTCCCTCTTTAATAATTCCCAAGCTAGAAATCCCTTGGTGGGACTTGCTACAGTCGCCGAATTTACGTTCCTTGCTGTCAGTATCCCAGCCACATGGCTTTGAAGTTCAAGCCTTGCAGAAGGCAATGCACAATAGCCAGAATAATCATAATATGGTTTGCAAAGCTTCCAAATCCACCTGAAGTTTAGAGAGGTAGAAGTCATTAGCTGATCTCCTAAACACATTACTGTTTGGAGTGGAGTGGTGGTGGTCCAAGGGCTTAATGCTGCACCCAGGTTTTGGTTATCGTGCCAACTTAAGGGCTTAAATTTCCATGAAACCTCACCTTGCCATGACGCATCAACATCGGTAGCAAAATGTGAGGATGGAGCAGGGTGTCGGATTCTAAGTGGAGTTGTGCCACGGGACTAAAAGTAGTGAGAGTTGAATGTTGTGGAAGAATGTGATGCATTATGCGAGCTAAAAGGTGTAGTATGGTGTCGGTGGTGATATGTATGGGAGGAGGAGTAATCAATTTCAAAAGAAGACTCCATATATAAGAACTGTGCGATGAATGATGATGAAAACTGTGAAGAGAAGATGGCAATACGGAGATAAAGACAAAACAAAAATGTTCAACTAAATGGTTAGTTAAAGTCAAAGAACACTGCATTTAATCTATGTTTTGTGAACAATCCAGCTTCCCAGACAGACAAAATGCACCGAGTTTCACAATGGATTTGATTCTCTTTTACTAAAAAACTTTCTGCCTCCCGTAAGCATTTGAGAAATCTGTGCGAACATAAGTTTTTTGACTTTTATGCACAGACAACAATCAATGCCCACAACCCGGCTATTGCCACGAAATTTCAGCAGATAATTCTGGCTTTTGCGGGTGTTTTTTATTTCCTCTCGTAGAATTCTGGATTATTCTGATTTGGTAGGGACAAATTCAATTCAGCTAAGAAATAACAGAGGACTGTTGGTTCGACTTACTCTTTCTCTTTACCAATGCGTCATCGAAGCATCAGAGAAAATATGGATTCTCCATTTGTCATCAAATACATCGATTACAAATATTCGTTGAATTTGATATTTTTCCCGAACAAACCGCACCAGGAGCTAGTTTTCGTTGACTAAAGAAAATCGTGTTTAATAATTAATGGGTCAAATTGATTTTTTTTGAGTTTGAACAGGATCTAGAGATTGATATAACTGGTGTACTTCATGAGAAGGTAACTGCAGGAATGTAGAAATTTTCTTTACCATTGAAGAAGGTTTCTAATTGTCTTCACAAATTCGATATTCTACCGTGCTACCGCTTCAAAATTAATGCAGAAAGAAGAGAAAAATCACCGGTATACCGTCATGATTGTTATATGTTGATCCAATAAAATGTGTTCACATATATCGTGGTTACAAAAGAATCGATATGATTTTATTGAAAGGTCTCACTATTTAAACTTAATTCTTATATCATGTTGCCATTGACATTAAAATCATAGTACTCGTAAGTTATTTCAGACAAGTAGACAAACTGTGACAACTGTAGTAGACATGGCTATTTCTCTGTCCTTTGCCGGAGAGTACCAACAAGGTTTACAACGGAAGAATACAAGAAAGGTTGGACATAATATCCAAGGAATCAACAAATAACAAAATCCAGAAATCCAGAGGAACTCAAACTAATTTCAACTAACAAATTTGTACTGATAATCCCTAACCAATTGTCACATACAACACAGCTATCGACAGATCAATCAAAATGGTCCCTAAGATGATTGCATCATAATGTACATAAGAATTCAACAATGTTCACTCAAAATATTCAACTTTCATTATGTACATAAAAAATGAAAAATGGAAGTACAAAATATATTTTAGAAAACACAGAAAATTGCAGCATTAACAGAAGGAAAGTAGATGGGACAAAAGAATAGTCAACATTAAATAGGCTAATACTCCGCTTAATCACATCACTCTTAAAACTGCCAACAATTTGATTCTAACAAGAGTTCAATATACAATCACACAAGGCTAAAAGAAATCTGTAGAGTTGAAAAAGAATACCCTGGGCTACCAAAATCACAATGACAATATGCCAATAGGCGTAATTTTTTTGTTTGTTTGTCTGTTCAATAAAATATACAATATTATTGATCCCTTTATCTTGCCTACATCAAGCATATCTATTTATATTATATCATCCTTTACACCCTATTTTTTTGAGATGATCCCGAGCAGTTACCATGGCTTGAACTATGAGGTGATTTATCGTAGCTTCGAGTCACTTCCCTTGCTTCTAAATGTTGAGAGTGAGAAAAATGATCGTGGTGCTGCATAATTAGAATCAGCATAAGTATACAATCATGAAAAGGATACAAAATAATTGAAATAAGCAAGGGAAATATTTTCCTTCATATCCTCCTATAATGTCTCTTCTGTAAATTCAGAGGATTTCCTCTAATTAGCTTTCCCTTTAGTGATTCAGGTTTAAAGTTATTTTCCTTCATTTCCTAATATAATCGATGAATCCTTTTAATTATTCCAAGAAAAACAAGTCACATGTCAATTAATCACCTTTCATGGAGCTTCCTGACATATGATCCTCCCTCAGCTTGAAGTTAGCTGGAGGGGCTGGGATAGAACTGTGCAAGCCATGAACTGCAAGAAAAGAGAAGAACATCAAGGGGTTTTCATTCCTGAACCAACTAAAATTTGGACAGTACAGATTTCAAGACTTTTGGATATGCTATACTACAGAAAGAGTACACTTCAAATCCTAGTGCTGTAGGCCCTGAAATAAAAACTACAATCACTTTTCAGTTAATGGAGTTTTTAACTTTTTAAGGCAATTTTACACTCAGTACTAAAAACGTAAATTTACAAAGGATACTAGAAAAGATTTTTATTAATAAGATGAAAAAGAAAAGTTATGAAACTGATTCAAAAGTAAAATCACACCGCCAATCAGGGAACCCTAGAAAAAAACAACTCAATGTCTTTGAAATCACATGCACCACAAGGAAAAACCCATGAAACCCTCAGTGAGAAATAATTTGTTCACATGTGAGTAGAAAATTCACGAGTTTTAATCTCTATAGCATTATATTGAAATGCCAGATACCTTGCACAAGCACCCCATGAACCCAAATCTTAGATGGAGTACTTTTTCAAAATAATAGTTATTCAAAATTAATATAAGCAAAATCGTAGTCAATAAATATGCATGACATGTGAGAGTAAATATTGAAAAAATAAAGTTACCCTGTTCAGTGAACATTTCGCTTTCATTATAGCCATCATCCGAAGGATTATTCTGCAAGAATCCCATTCTGGACTTTCTTAAGTCTTCCGATGACCGATTGCCAGGATCCCTGCCATCTTCTGTATCATCATCCCCTTCAGAAGTTGTAGCAGAAATCCAATCAATGAAGCTCTCGGTTCCACGATTTTTCCTTCCAAATTTCAATAGCCTTTTAAAGCCTTTTGTCATATCCTTCCGAGACTGTGTATGGGATTGATTAGAAGGAAGGAAAGGTTTCTGTGCACTTCCCCATTTTTTCCTCATCCGAGCAGCATCAGCCTCTGTTGGGTTAAGAGAATGGGAATTCCAAGATGCAGGACTCCCGATAGGAGAGTCAACAGAAGCATCAATATCCGAGGTCTCATGTGGGTAAGAAAACGGATGATGCAACCGCGAGTTCCACGACACTGGACTCTCTCCTGGTGAGTCTTGCAGAGATCCTACAGCATGGAATGTTGAAGGTACAGCAGCTGGTAATTCAGCAGCTGAACCAGGGTCTACTTGAGAAAGTGATCTCATGGAGTCACCATTCTCAGAACCAGAATGACTCACTTTCTCTGAATCCTGGTTGAATCTTGGTTTCCCGTTGTCCATGCCAGTGCGTTCTTCAACCTCCATGATCTCAAGCTCATCTTCTTCATTCTCTTTGGTCATATCTGCTGAATCTTCAGCCTCGAAAAACAATTCATCATATTCTTCTTCATTTCTCTCAGTCTCTGCTGTGAATGAAGCTCTTAGCTTGGCAATACTTGCTCCAGAACCAGGACCTATGCCATTACCCTTTCTGAGAAAAGGCTTTGACTCCACACATTGTAGGTGCTTGTCATGGAGGCTCTGCTCAGCCTGTTCCTTATCAAATTTTAATGGTGCCAAAACAACACCATCAGAATTCGAAGGGGGCATATCAGAAAACTCTACAGGACCACCAGAACTTTTTTTCAAGGAATTTGATCGCCTGGGCTTTTCTTCCTTAACAAGAGGTATATCTTCATTGGAACTCTTGCTGCGGACATAGTTTCTCACCTGTGAACGGGCTGCCAGTTTTGCAACTCCAGAAGATGGTTTTGTGTTCTCTTTTCTGAAGTCAGAAAAATTGGGAACCGACTGTGCTAGAGGATTTTCTGACTGGACTCTTCGCCTTCCAGAAACAGCATTGGAAAGTTTGGCTGATGATCGTGGAACTGGGGCCGCTGCAGTGCGAGGGGTAGATGAAGACAAATTTCTATTGGGCAAAAGCTTCTTAACTTGGGAGCTTCTAGAGGCATTATCCCCTGAAGGCATCTCACTAAATGATCTATCTTGTCCATAATATTTCTGCTCAAAACTTTCAGAAAGATCTTCATCTTCTTCACTCTGAATGGAACTAATTGGATGCTGTCAAAAGATTCATGTCATTAAATTAGTTCCATATCTTTGAAAGCCAGAAAAAAATTTTTAAAAATCCAATTCCAAGATTTGTGAGTTCTAATAATTGTTTCTGAAATAACACAGCTCCAAATGAAATACCTGCTCCATCTTCACACTAGACCGAAAATTGAAGGATCTGAGTTTTTCTGCACGTTGATGAGCAGTAGATACTGAATCCTGCCCGTCAAAAAACCCAGAAAATTTGGCCTTCATCTCAGCTCTACTTTGCTCAAGGTTATCCTGCATGGCTTTCAGTTTGGCTTCCTTCTCTGTCCTTTTAGAGCTCCACTCTTCTCTCAGTTTTGCATCTCTTTTCAGCATGTATCTCTCATAAAATTTGCCTCTGGAATCATCGGAGAAAGCAAGCTGAGAGAAATTTGGCCTCACAGTATCACCAAGGTCCTGGTTTTCCACCATCTTCATAGGCGGAGTACTGAATTTTGCCATACTACTTGAACTCCCAGATGGCTCGATCACAGTGTTTTTGTCAGACAATTGCACAGTAGATATATCTGACACTGTTGGTTTCCTGTACTGTGAAATTACTGCCTGCTCCATCTGTGGTTCAGTAGGCTTGCTTCTCCTAGTGGAACAGGACTGATCCCCTGGAACACGAAGCTTGTGCTCAGCAAAAAGCTTTTCCAGCTCATTTGCCTTCATTTTCAGCTCATCATTGAGCTCCTGATTTCCTTTTGACTGCCTGGACCTCTGAACTTGCTCGGATGTTGGAGCCGGGATTGCACCAAGACTCTCTCGACTCTCAGCAACCTTTTTACCTGAAAAAACTGGCTTGTTATTTCCATGAACAGAACTACTTTCTTCTCTTCTACCCGGCATCTTCTTAACCAATTCAGGACCTGCAGGAACTGGTTTCTGAAATTTCATTCTCCGGCTTCCAGAATCTTCCACTTTGATTGATTCCTTTCCAGATGGCAGCAACTCCTTTCCTGTTTCTTCAACTTCCCCTGTCAAAGATCTCCACTGTGGCTGAGAAATAGACTGATAACCCTCAAACTGTCCCGAGAGCAATCGCGAATGACTATGAGAAACCTTAAAACGAGATTGAGTAACAAACCGATCTATTGGTTCATCATCCTCCACTTCATTCCCAATTTCACCATCAGAATTCAAATCTCCTGCCCTACTCACATAATCCCCAATTTGATTCCGCAAAGCAACCTGGTTTTTTACCCCAACATTCTCCTGAAAACCTGCTTGCACTTTAAAACTCTCACTCTTCTCTCCACCACCCAAAGAACCCTTCAACCCAGAATCATCCTCCTCTCTATTTCCACCACTCCTAACCTCAAGTTTAACAGAGCTTGCTGAGTCATTCAACTCTATTTTATCTTTCTTATCCTTGTTGTCCTCTGAAAAAACTGGAAGCACGTTACTTTTAGCCTGGGAAACAGATGATGAAGAGGGTGTACACAGCGGACCATTTTCTGTGCTACTGTTTTCCTTTCTTTCATTCCCTAAATCAATGCTCATATCACTCAAACCACTCCATCTTCTCAACACAGCCTTCTCAGCAGCCCCAGTCTGCGGTGTGTTTACAGACAAGGATGATACATCAGACGAAAGTCGTCTTAGCTCTGAAGATTTTCCCACGGATTTGCCTCCTGAGCCAGATGAGTTATCTTTCTGATTGCTCTCAAAAAGTCTGATTCTATCTTGTACGCTGAGTCGTCTTGCTGGTTGACTGGTTGTTGCCTCAGTCACAGCCTCCTCTTTCCCCTTCTCGTCACCTTTGTTTTTGTCTTGCTGTTTTGGTGGTGCAGGGAAAATAGAATTGGGTTGCTGACACGTGGATGGTATTGATTGGTTGAGGGATTTAATCTGAGATAGTTGGTGGGGCACACTCTGTTCTTCTGTGGGGTCATCAATTGACATGTCAGATCCCCATGATGAACGAACCACTTGATCATTGACGCTTGGCTTCCATGGGCTGATTAGATCAGGTCTTCTTTGGCACACAGAAGTGAATTTGGTACAGGTTTCACTGAACAAGATGAGAATAAGCAGATCTAAACGTACTTTCCTTTTTAAACACAAGAAAATAATTAAAAAAAGATTTAAAAAACTGAACAAAAAGGTGACAAGAACAAGAGAGTTAGATCTTTGAAGATTCAAAAACTCCCCTGTAACTGCTATACCTGCCATATGGTGACAGGTTAAGAATACTATTAACTTGTCATATTCTTGACCCAAAAGAAATAAAATATTTCTATATGATTGCATTTTTAACATACGATTTTGAAAGGGAAGGATATTGGTTGGTGAATTCTTTTATATATATGACACCATTTGTGACAAAAGAGTGAGGTCAATTTAACATGTATACATCACAAACCAAATTTAGGCAGCACTGCACTACATGACCATTTGAAGGTACGCCAGGGTTCCCAATCAAGAGAAGAAAGGAAAGATAATAAATAACCAAAAAAAAAGAAAGAAAATGATGAATATATTTAAAGAGAGATCTGAACAAATATAATTTTGAGATTGATCTGGCTTGGTAATGATTCTTGCTTAAGATTTTGTCAAGTAACTATTTTGCACATTCAAGATCCCACCAAATGGACCAAAGCCTACATAGGACAAATAGCAGGCCATTGATTGATCAATTAAATAATAGAACCACTCAACCATAAATCAAAATCTAAAGTCCTAAAATAGAAAACAGACAATACAAAACCCTAAAAATTCACAACTGGAATATGATCAATATCTAGACCTCAATCTAGATCAGGACCATAATCTGGCATTAACAAATCATATCCAGACATAAAGATGAATTCTCCTAAAGCTTCCTTGTTTTCCCACCGAAAATCCTGATCGCTTTATGATTGCTCTCAAGTCCCTTTCAAGCCAACCAATCTAAAGTAACAGGTAAGATGTCATTTTCCAAATACCTTGCTAATTGTTTTGTAATATCATAATGTTTAAGGCTGGGAAGGGAACCTGAATGCAACCTATAAACATTGCTAACAACTCAAAGCTTGACAAGTCTAACTAGTGCTCAACCTGGCCTCACAAGAAACACTTGAAAATCACATGAAAACGAGTTGCTTAAATGTTGAGAGCTCTAGGCAGCAACTAACAGTTTATATTCAATGAAGCTACCATCAAAATCACCAATATTGTCATTGAAGCAAAATATAAGTTTAAAAACATGAAGAAAGATTGACTTGGGATACATTTACAATGAAAAAGGCTAAGAGAAGCAAACATATAAAATTTTTATTTAAATCTCATAAATAAAATTGTAGGTGGTTTCACACAAAATATAAAGAGCATCGACTTAGCTCACAACTTAACAAAATTAATTGACTAATCAAGAAATTGAGTCACTCATAACAAACGTCAATCAGAAGTTCTTAATAAAGTCCATTAGCTCATGCCAAATCACAAGTTTTCAAAAGTCAGGTTGACTTTTTGAGCCAATATCAATAATATAGAGGCTTAAAGTTCGTATTTACATTAAATTCGATATGTAATATAAGATTTTGTAGGGCCTAAACTCATAAAATGTTCAAGAGTAGTTTTCAATCATTTCCTTCATCTTGATAACTCTGTTTATTGTTTTTATTTATTTAGAAACACACATGCACAGATAGAAATGGGATTGGAGTAAGACTGACCCTTTTTTATTGAAGAAAGGATTTAAAGAGTTCTTACTTCAAGCGATGAGCCCCAAACCGATCTGCAAAGCGCTGGAGTTCAGGAACAGATTCAGGGCTGAAACCAGCTGATGCTGCACGAGCATAAGCAGTAGTTAAGTCCTGTTTAACTGCAACAAGACGCACATCAATAGCCCTTAAAAGCTCCTTCCTAAAGACATTGTACAAAAACAATGTGAAAGTTAGAGAAAGATATTGAGAAAAAAATAAAGAAAATGACTAAAATTCAATCAACACATGCAGTCAACATTGATCATAATTTCCTTTTTGGGGGGGCAAGTGACTCCAGTTACAATGAATCATTGAAAATACATGAAATTAAGAGCCAAAAGATCAATTGTTGCTGTAAATCAACTAAAAAGCCTACAACCAAGCAAAAACTAAACAGAATAGAATATTTTGAATAGAAAAAAAAAAAAAAAAGAACCAGATTAGTTAAATACAAAGGAAAACTTTTACTTTGTCTCATCAGCAGCTACTGTGGTTCCCGTATGATCCCCACCTACAGAAAATTGTCAAACATTGTGTCAGCTCAATTGTTGCAACTCCGACTTCGTTTGTTATCTAGGCTAGGAAGGATAGTTTTCCAACTAAGAATATTTTAAGCAATTTGTTATTCCCAGCAGCAGAAAGAGTAGTAACATCACAAGAGTTACAAGAAAATGGAGACAATGACTTCAAAAACAGCAAAATATCCAAAATCACCAAACTACTAGCCTTCATGAAATCAAAATAAAAATACTTGAACTTTCAGGCTTAATAACTTTCTGTTCATATCCTTTTTTAGTTTTTTATAGTAAAAAATTTCTATTGTTGTCATGATAAATGAGAAAAGTTATTTTAAAATCACACCAATATTCCTATATTATTTCTCAATCCATACCAAGCTAAACAAAGCCCATGACAATTATGCTTTGGATTTACATACATAATTGAGAGCATGCACTTGCATGTCTGTAGAACCATGAAAGGTACCAATAACAAGCAAACATTGCCCAGATATAGTCAATGCAAACAAGCACAAAATTTTCCAAAATATTTAACATATATAGATATCTGCTGATCTCTTCTTGAGTTTCTTTATTTGATTGCCACAGAAAAAACAAAAAAAGTCGTACTTGACGTGAACTAGCCTTACACAATTTTAACCTAAATAAAAATTAATCAAGGTGCTACTGAAACTCCTATACACCTATCCATCCATTTGTAAGAAAATATGCATGACCCAAGACTACTTGATGCTACACTAATGTAGGAAAGGAAAAATAAATTTCAGAAAGAATCAAAGATATGACACATCCAATCACTAAATAATTCTCAATGCCCCAAACAGTGCTGTTATTGTTAGAAGATTCCACCAAGACAACGGGATAGTTTCAACCATATGTGCAACAACAGCCAAGGCCAGAATATCCACGCCACCTAATCCTTCTCCTCAAAGAAAAAATAGAATAAAATATTAGGAAAAAACAACAATATAGAACCATGACAGCACAAAAGCCATTGCACTACCAAGAGAAAAGGACATGATCATATTTGCTTCAGAAGAAGTCCCTCTTTCATATTGCTTTCATGAACTTGTCCATAAAAATTTGACTAATATAGCTAGTTTTACTTATCATTATCATTCAAGGAAAAGTTTTAACCAGAAATGGGGAAAAGTTCTTTGATTGACTGCGTAATCCTAAGCAGTGACTCCTCAGCCATAATTAATGGCATTTGACTGTAAAACTCTCAGTACTCTTGAGGAATCTTCAGTTAACTCATCAAGTGTAAAAGATTTCATGCTAGATCAATAGTTTTGAGCTTCCTGTTGTAAGACTAATTCAAGATGGAAAAATAAAAGAAGCTAGATGGTGCAAACTAAAAACATACACACCTATTGCACTGGAAAGCGCATCCCTGGTCCCCTGAAATACAAGAGTCTCAGATTGAGTGAAAATATAAGTACATTTTTCTCCAACACAAGAAATGGCAATTACTACCTGTGAATATATTTTCCGGGCAGATTCTAACTGAGACATCTCCGCATCAAATGTATTGACCAATTCCAAAACCTCCGGTGTACTAACAAACCGCACAAACCTGGAAAAAAGAAGTGCCAATAAAATCAAGAGGTGAATCCAAGCCATTCATCCACACAGGCAACAAATGTCTCAGCTGGCGCCAAGTATAACCTTTCAAGTGTCCCTTTTGTGAACCAAGTCTCGGTATAGTCTCGTTTACCAACTTCGAGCTTAATTGACTGAACTGCTCTTGCAACCTGCTCTTCAGCAACCTTCAAATGAGTCACAAACGGCTTCACCAACCCTGAGGCAAGCTTCTCGGTGTTGCCATCACTTGATACAAACAACTCACATCTGAACAAATAGAATATTATTGAATATCAAGAGTCACAACCAGTAACATACTTCAATTTCAATATACATCAGACAATTTCCTAACCTCGTCCGCTCCGGTGAGAGTTGGAACACAGCATAATCCAGAGGCGTATCTGCTTTCATCGTCTCTTTATTATATTTGTACTAGCTCTTCTCTAACCTCTTCATATACCCACGCGAGTTCTCTATAAAACTGAGCCCAGAGTCCACCAATTATCAATCGATGAAGTCCCAAAACCAGTAACACTGCAATCAAATAAACCCATAACGCCAACAAAAACTCAAAGAGTAATTAAAGAAAATATAAACCAAATAAATTCCAGGCCGCTATTTTCACCAGAAAAAGCAACTACGCCTAAATCTGATAATCCAAGCACCCCAAGTACAGATTAGACTGAATTTAACTAAGCAAAGGATCAAAATATCAATATCCAAGTCAAAGAAATGAAACTAGTTCTAAATTAATCCACATTTACAACAAAAAACTTATATTATATTAACAAAAGCACACATAAAAACTAGTATATTCCCAGGAGCTATAAAAGCTACTGCTGTTAGACCCAAATACTTACTACAAATAAGAATTGGATCTTAATCCAAAAACTCAATTAAAAATCAAAAAGATGAACTAAAATAGTAACCAACTTCTACTATATACATCAGATCTGATTCCAGCAAAGCCAAAATCCACCAGCATTGACGCATATAAAACTACATTCAAAACCCAAACAACCAAAACCCATTTGCACGCACACACAGATATTGGATTTAGTTAAAAAAAAAAAAAAAAAAAATCAACTTCAATAAAAAAAAATAGAGACAAATGTGGGTTGGATCGTTGAAGGTAAAGCATACCTGAGCAGACAATCAGTGAGATCTACCTCAACATTTAGCTGTGTCCAATTTTATTGCATGTAATTACAGTCTAAACAGACTAATTTTTTTTCTTCTTTGTTGTTGTTTCTTTCCTTTGGTTCTGTGGGTTTTAAGAAATGAAAAGGAAAACCCTATAACAATGACTAGATAGTGTTTGCTTTACTATTTCTCAAATGTATGTTTCCCCTAATCCCTTTCTTTGTATTCTGTTTTTATTTTGGATCTTTTTCTCTCTCTATCCCACTTTTACATTACTCTTCTCTCTCTATCTCTTAAGAATACAGTAGAGAGAGAGAGAGAGAAAAGACTGTTGTTGTGAGTTTCGTTTTTTTTTTTTGTTGTTCAGACAACAACAGTTTTTGGTTTTCCGTAATTTTAATTTGATCGTGAAAAATTTTGAAAATTTCTTTTTTCAAAAAAATGGTCACCGTATTTACAATAATGGGCTCGGATTGAGTTTAATTTTAATTTACAAAATTACCATACTGTCCTTACGACTTCCAAAATGCCATGTCTCAAATTTTTTTTTGGAGCTAATTTAATTTGATTTCTGTGTAACAAGACTGCAAAAGTTAAAAATTTTGTGTTAGTGATTTATTGTTAATAAAGTCTTCTAAAATAATAAAATTAAGATTTAAAAATGAAATTTAAATTAATAAAGATATAAATATAAATTTAGATATATTATGTCAAAACCAACCTCTTGAATAGTTTTTAAAATTTGAATTTAAAGAACAAATATATTACTTTTTATTTTTGTCATATGATTTACATATTTTTCTCATTCTTAATATATGCATAGACGTATGCAAAATTAAGAGAAGCTTGTAATTTATAAGATAATTATAATTTAATAATTTATTAGTATTTATGATTGACAATATAATAAAGTTCGAGTCCGAGTGCAAGATAAAATATAATTTTTAAAAAGAGAGAATTTGTATAGATGATATTCTAATTTTTATTATTTTAAATTTAAAAAAAAAATTAAAATTAATTTAAAAATTAAAATTTATTAACATCTCCGTTGTTACCTTCGACTAACAAAGCCTACGTTGGTGAGGTAACTTTGATTTTTGATGTTGGAAAATCCAAAATCCAATTTCTTTAATGAACAAGGGCAATATTGTCCAATTAACTTTACGGCACACCCATAAATTGAAAGGACCACTATTTCATAAAGGTCAATATGGTACTTTGACTACAATTTTTGGGTATAGTCAGATGTCCACGTTCCCATCTTATTTAAGTTGTTAACAATAGATTCTAAAATTTAACGGTCCCATAAAACCAAAAAATAAAATAAAAGGTTTTGAAAATGAGAGTGTAAGTACCTTACAATTCAAGCTCTCCTATCTATGGCCCTCCTACAAAGTTCACAACAACATTATTGTGATATCATCCAATCATCTCTGCACACGTATCATCCTTTCTATGGTCTTAACCAATCATATTTTTTCTTATTTTATCAACCACGATCTTGCACTTAGGAGAATAATAATAATAATAAAAGTAAAAGAATAAAATAAGAAAATCTTCTAAGTTTTATATTGAATAAACAAGCAGACTACTTCATTCAAAAGATTGAATGGTTTATTTTTAGTTTTTGATGTTGATTGTTATTTTTTTATTTGGAGTTGGATGATGTCCACAATTTTTCGTTTATTAAGAATTATTATTTGGTGTTAATTAATCATTCATTGACTGGGGAATGACTGACATCTCATCAAAATAGAAAATGTCTTAAATATTCCACTTTGATCTTAAAAACACTCAAAAAATTAATATGATAATGTTTTTAATTGAATAACATGAATTGAGAGATTTAGTATCGCACTAAATCATAAGTTTAATTATGCATTACCTCTAAAATATCTCATAATTTATTTTTAGATTATAATTCAAAATTATTTCTTTTTAATTTGACGGAAGAATAATCTAAATATAACTTCAATAAAATCGACTTATTTAAAAAGAAATTTATACCTACTTATATAAGAGATCATAATTATCCTTTCTTAATTAATATAAGAATGACATTTTTCTCTCTAAGACACCCTTATAGTAATTCAAACATCCCATGGTTCACATTTTGACACTTTTTTCATTTTATAATATTTTATCTATATTTTTTTCTCATATTGTGTGCTATAAATTATGATAATAAATAAATAAATAACTTTCTTACATTTCATTATCATTGGTATTTTCTTCTAACAAACCATACTTGTATAAAAATGAAATAATTTTTATTTTCACTTCCTAAAAAATCATTACTTTGAATAAAATAATAGCTATTAATTAAAAGTTGGTATAAAATTAAATTAAATTAATTAATCAAAGTAATAATAAAATTGATTTTAATTTTGTTCGTTATGATAATTTACATTAATCAAATTGGACTATATTCTTATCTTATTATAAATAACACTAAATTGAAAGATAGAAGGTCTCCATTATAAGTTTTGATTAATTACTTGAATTGTATTCATCTATTTATATGATTTGAAGGTTCACCTTTCTTTGTGTATGCTAGATGAATTATTAAAAAATAATATCAACAACAAATTTTCTAAAATTGGATATTTAAGAAATATAATAATAAATGATTTTCTAAGTTTAATTGTTAATTTTTATAAAAATAATTGTCATTCTTTTATTAGTTATCTTTTTTGTTAAAAATATAATTTGATTATTAATAAATTATTAGATTGATGTATCCATAATCATGTGTACATACTTGACAAATTCAATTTTATGTATAATTAAAATTTAGAGTATTAAAATGAAAGAAAATAAGTACACTTTAATAAAAAAATATTATTAAAAATTTAGTTTAAATTTTGAAAATACCACTATAAAAAAAATGAAAAAAATATATAAATTTATAAGCTAAGCCCTTAGAAATATAATAATATGGGGTAAAAATGAGAAAAAAAGCAAAAAGAATGTTAAAATCAAAAGTTGTAGATGTCTATCTTGTCATAATTGACACGTGGATGGTGAACTACTGTTAAGACCAAATTGACCACGGAAGGTTCAAAGTATTACCATTTTCACTGTATGAGTAATTATGGTATAATAATAAAGGATGATTATCGATGACAAAATAAGGAAAGATTAATTAGTTGGATTTAAGGTTTAACCCAAAAGAGATAAGATCAAGCATAACCACCTTTTGCCATGATGATCAAGTTGACGGTTGTGATACAGCAAGATTATGGGTCCAAGGGATCATCAACACATTATAATATTGACACTTCACACTTTCCGATTTATAAATTAGGACAATAAAATATAGTCCCTAGATTCTCAGATTTTCATAAATAAAGACACAATTCATCTATTTATAAGAAATAGGCACTTTATCTCTATCAAATATTTAAACTACCCCCTACCCTATATTAAAATAAATATTCAAACACTTTGTATAATATTAAGATTTTATGACTTTCAATTCACATTTAATATAAAATAAAAATAAAAATTAGTATTAACAATATTTTTTTAACTTAATTTTTAAAATTATTAAATAAAATTCAAATATTCTCGTGACAAAAAATAATCCTTTTATTGATATATAAAATTTTTCTGATTATTTCAAGTATTAAAATTTTGAACTCTTGTATTGACTGAATGTATATAAGCTTGTGATCACATAAACATACTAAGGAAAAGTTTGTTTGTCTATCGAAAACTTTCTAATACTTAAATTAATAATTTTGTGTTAAATATTAGATTTTATTTTAAGTAAAAAAAAAAAATGAGACAATAATTTATCAACAAGAATTTTATTACTTTTTTCTTATAATTACCATTTTTATATAAAAATAACATAACATGAGCTGTTAATTGCCCTTTTCCTTTTATAAGAAATGTTTACGAGAAATTATTAAAAAGTAAGTTAAATGATAATTATTTTAAAAGGTATTTATTTTATTTAACCATTATTTACTCTTGCGGTCGGCCTTTAAATTTTAATATTCAATTCGAAGTTTTTAGATCTGAAAATTGACCTCAAATTCTTGGCTTTTGACTTGAGGTAAAATAGATATTCGAGATCAACCTTTCGATTCTTTGCTTACCTGAGACGATGCTATGTCAAGGCAAGTAATTTTTGAGTCTGACTCTCAGTATTCTTCTCAAACACCTTATAACGATCATATTGTCATCAATTAATTCTATTTGTAAAAATGTGGAAACTCATGGACTCAAATGTAATGACACTATATCTTCCTATATCTCATTATGTGTTTCCTACCAGCTAATAATATCAATTGAGTGTCGTTATGAAATCTAAGGGTCCATATTGAATCATGAGTGGGGTCCACTACTTGATGAAAAGTCGGTGGGCCACATGGATGTTATTGACTTCACAAATATGAGGGGTCACTATAATAACAGTGACATGAGAAATATGCATGTATGGTCATTGGTGTTTGGAAGATGGGGCAAATTAGAAAGAAAATTAAGATTTGATAAAAGCTTTTTAATTTTAAAATTTTTTAGAAATTTCATTTGAAATTTTAAAGAATTTTTTTATAAATATTTTTCTAGAAACTTTTCCCTTCTTCTTTTTGAAACAATAAAAATAAATGAATTAAATTTCTAATGCTTTAATTAAAATAAAAAAATCTAAAATATATTAGATGTTTAATTTTTAAAAAAGAGAAGTTTTTAAATAATACTCGATTAGTTGCTTCAACTAAAATTTATTAGGATCCTTGGAAAGTATTAATAATTTATAAAATCCAAAATAACTTGGGCCTATTTTATTTTAAATAAACTTGAGGGAAGGTTATTGAAATTAGTAAAAGACAGAAAACAATCGAGCCGGGTAAACATGAGAATCGAATCGGATTGTTGTTCCCGCGAGACAATCTAACAATCCGTCGGCAACATTCATTCACTGCTCTCTCTACATTTCACTCTGCCCGCGTCTTCATTTTCATCTTTTCCCCCCAATTTTCTTCTTGTTTTCCATGAAAAATATATTGAATTGCGCGAAGAATACTTGAGAAATTAACTAAGAAGCTACTGTTGGAGTGAACTTTTGTTGCATTTCATAACAAAGCTTGAACCACGGTAAATTTTATTCTCTTTCACAGTTCTTCTGTTTTTATATTTATATTACTGGCTTCTGTTGTTGATTATGTTCAATGGAGTGAATTATGAGCTGGGTAATGCTTATATTCTAAAATTGTTAAGTTCTTATACTTCATATTAATGGTGAAGACCTTTGTGCGACATATACATACATATATATATATATATATATATACCTTTGTGCGACATATAT
>JAWDEX010000011.1:328464-365181 GCA_035221805.1 Trichilia hirta | reverse complement strand
CTTTTTTGTAGGAAAAACCTTCTTTTGTTGTCATGACAAATGAATAATTTAAAATCATACCAACATTCCAATATTATTTCTCAATCCATACTCAGTTAAACAATGGAGCCATAAGAATTATGCTTTGAATTTACATGCATAATAGAAAGCATGCATGTACATGTCCGTAGAACCATGAAAGGTACCAATAACAAGCAAGCATTGCCCAGATATTGTCAATGTGAATTTTCACAAAATTTTTTAAAATATTTAACATACATAGATATATTCTGATCTCTTCTTGAGTTTCTTTATCTGATTGCTGCAGAACAAACAAAAAAGTAGTACTTGAAGTGAACAAACCTTACACAATGCTAACCTAAAGAACAATTACTCAAGGGGTCCCTGAAACTCCTATACATCCCAAACAAGCCAATCCATCCATTTGTAAGGAAATACACAAGACCCAAGACTCCTCATGCTAAATTAATGTAGGAAAGGAGAAATAAATTCCAGAAAAAATTGAAGATACAACAAATCCAATCACGAAATAATTCTCAATGCCCCAAACAGTGCTGTTATTGTTAGTAGATTCCACCAAGACAAAGGATAGTTCCTACCATATGTACAACAATAGCAAAGGCCAGAATATCCATGCTGCCTAATCCTTCTCCTCAAAGAAAAAATAGACTAAAATATTGGAAAAAAAAACACAAGAAGAAACCGGGACAGCACAAAGGCCATTGCACTACCAAGAGAAGAGGACACAATCGTATTTGCTTCAGAAAAAGTCCCACTTTCTTATTGCTTTCAGGAACTTGTCTCTGAAAATTTGACTAATATAGCTACTTTCACTTATCATTATCATTCAAGGAAAAGTTTTAACCAGAAATGGGAAAATTTCTTTGATTGACTGGATAATCCCGAGCAGTGACACCTTTGCTAAAGTTATGGCATTTGACTATACAGTACTCTGAAGGACGTTTAAAAGATTTCATACTAGAATAGTTTTGAGCTTCCTGTAGTAAGGTCAATTCAAGATGGAAAAATAAAAGAAGCTAGATGATGCAAAATAAAAACATACGCACCTATTGCACTGGAAAGCGGATCCCTGGTCCCCTGAAATAAAAGAGTCCCAGATTCAGTGAAAATATAAGTACATTCTTCTCCAGCAGAAGAAATAGCAATTACTACCTGTGAATATATTTCCCGGGCTGCTTCCAACTGAGACATCTCCGCATCAAATGTATTGACCAATTCCAAAACCTCCGGTGTACTAACAAACCGCACAAACCTGGAAACAAGTACTAATAAAATCAAGAGATGAATCCAAGTCATTCATCCACACGGGCAACAAATGTCTCAGCTGGTACCAAGTACAACCTTTCAAGTGTCCCTTTTGTGAACCAAGTCTCGGCATTCTCTTGTTTACCAACTTTGAGCTTAACTGACTGAACTGCTCTTGCAACCTGCTCTTCTGCAACCTTTAAATGGGTCACAAACGGCTTCACCAACCCTGAGGCAAGCTTCTCCATGTTGCCATCACCTGATACAAACAACTCACATCTGCCCAAATAGAAAATTATTGAATATCAAGAACCCTAACCAGCAACATACATCAATTTCAATATCCATCAAACAATTTTCTAACCTCGAGCACTTCGGTGAGAGTTGGAACACAGCATAATCCAGAGGCGTATCTGTTTTCATCTTCCCTCTACTATATTTACACTAGCTCCTCTCTAACCTCTTCATATACCCACGTGTAGTTCTCTACAAAAATGAGCCCAGATCCCTCCATTTCTCAGTCGATCAAATCCCAAAACCAGCAACACTTCAATTAAATAACCCAGAACTCCAATAAAAACTTCAATTAAATAAACCCAGAACCCCAACAAAAACTCAAAGAGTAATTAAAGAAAATATTTCGGGACCCTATTTTCAACAGAAAAAGCAACTACGCCTAAAGCTGATTATCCAAGTACCCGAACTACAGATTAAACTGAAATTAACTAAGCAAAGGATCAAAATATCCATATCCAAGTCAAATAAGCGAAACCAGTTCTAAATTAATCCACATTTCCAATAGAAAAAATCATATTACATTAGCAAAAGCAAGCAAACAGACAAGTAGATAGCCAATAGTTATAAAAGCTACTAATGTTAGACACAAATGCTCACCAAAAATAAGAATTGGATCTTAATCCCAAAACTCAATTCAAAATCCAAAAATGCACTAAAATAGTAGCCAACACTTTTGTTATATAAATCAGATCTGATTCCATCAAAACCAAAACCCACCAGCATTCACAGATATAGAACTACATTCAAAAATCAAGACAACCAAAACCCATTTGCACACGCGCAGGTATTGCATGTAGTTAAAAAAGAAATTCCTACTTCAATAAAAAAAAAATAGAGACAAATGTGGGTTGGATCGTTGAAGATAAAGCGTACCTGAGTAGACAATCAGTGAGATCTGCCTCAGCATTTAGCTTGTATCTAATGTTCTTGCATGCACCACTAGTCTAAACAGACTAATTTTTTTCTTCTTTCTTCTTGTTTCTTTCTTTTGGTTTTGTGGGTTTAAAGAAATGAAAAGGAAAACCCTATACCAATGACAACATAGTGTTTGCTTTACTCATTTCTCAAATGTATGTTAGCCTTTCTTTGTATTCTGTTTTTGTTTTTGCTCTTTATTTCTCTTTCTCTATCTCACTTTTACATTACTCTTCTCTGTCCATCTCTTAAGGACACAGTAGAGAGAGACAGAGAGAAAAGACTGCTGTTGTGAATTTTGTTTTCGTTTCAGACAATATTTTTTTTTTTCCCTTAATATTTTTTTAAACGTTGAAAATTTTGAAATTTTTTATTTAAAAGACGGTCTCCCTAATTACTATTATGGACTCGGAGTAAGTTTAATTTTATTTCAAAATTACCATACTGTCCTTTCTGATTTCCAAAATGTAATGTCCTAATTTGTTTGAGATTGAATTATTGAGCTAATTAATTTGATTTCTGTATGAAAGTTGAAAAATTTTGTAAGAGTGATTAAATTAATATTTTGTAATAATTATAAAAAAGTAAAAATAAATTATATCTATATATTGAATTATTTTTTAATATGGACAGAAACTTATAATTCATATAATAAAAATAGAAAATAAAAAAAAATTAGTAATAATTGTAGCTCCATATATTTATTAGTCTTTGTGTTTTAAATTTTTAATAGAGTTTGAATTTGAGATTGGGAGAGATGTAATTTTAAAAAATTATATAAATAATATTTTTATTCCTACTATTTTAATTTTTAATTTTCTAAATTATTAATCAACCTTACTTTGAAAATTAAAATTTCAGGGGATCCTTGTTCCTCTTTAATACAAGCCCAACATGAAGCAACTCTAAAGATTTAATCGTGATCATCCATTTTCCTTAACGGATAAGGGTAATATTGTCCAATAAACTTTATGGCACGCCCATGGATGGAATGGACCACTATTTTCAATAAAGGTCAATTTGGTACTTTCATCACAATTTGGGTATTGTCAAATGTCCACATTCCCATCCTAGCTAAGTTGTTAACTATAGATTCTATAATTTAACTGTCCCACAAAAACAAAAATAAAATGTTTTGAAAATGAGAGTGAAAGTACCTTACAATCCAAGTTCTGTAATCTATGGCCCCTCCAACAAAGTCCACTACAACATTATTTTGATAATATCCAATCATCTTTCTACATGTGTCATTCCTCTTTGATCATCACCAATCATATTCATTCTTATTTTATCACCCACTATCTTGCACTTAAGAAAATGATAATAATAATAATAATAATAAAAGTAAAATAAGAAAATCTTGTAAGTTTTGGATTGAATAAACATGTAGACTACTTCAAAAGATTGTATTTTTTTTTTATGTTGATTATTATTTTTTATTTTTATTTATTTTCTTTTTATTCGGAGTTGATGATGGATGATGTCCGTAATTTTAAGTTTATTAAGAATTATTATTTATTGCTAATCATTCATTGACTTGTGAATGACATCTCATCAAAATAGAAGGGATCGCACTTAAATGAAATATATAATCCATTTGATCTTTGAAAGCTCAAAAAAAATATTTATTATTATTATTAAAAATATATATATGATATGACAATTTTTTTAATTTAATAATATAAATTTAAAATATTTTTTATTGCATTAAATCACAAATTTTTATTTTTAAAATAGAATTCGTATCTTTTTCCCTTTTAATTCAAACATATCATGGTTGATTTTTTGTCACTTTTCTCATTTTACAATGTTTTGATTTTTTTTTTTTTCTCATAATGTGGGCTATAAATTATGATAAATAAATAAATCAAGTACTTCATTCAATTATTTTTTGCACGTTTCATTCTACTTGGCATTTTTTTTTAGCTAGTCATGCTTGATTTTTCATGTTAACACAATAAAAATGAAATAATTTTTATTTTAACTAGCTATGAATTTTATGTAAAACTAGAAAATAAGGTTAATTGTCAACATAGAATTTACTTTAACTCTTATTTTTTTCAACCTAATTCAAATTACTCCCTATAAAATCGCTCATTTCAATAAAGGAAATGATAAATATCCCTCTAATTTTAGAAAATTATAAATATTCTTATTTTAAGTGATAAATACCATTTAAAATTTAAAATTAATGACAAATATTTCTCTATAATAATATACAAAGGGGTATTTGTCATTAATTTTAAATTTTAAAGAAGTGTTTGTAAAAAAAAAAAATATATTTGTAATTGCCTAAAACTATAAAAATATTTGTTATTCTCCCATGTAAATAAAACATTATCTATTAATAAAATATTGGCATAAACTTAACTTAATTACTCAAAATAATAATATGCCACACAAAAATGACTTTAATTTTGTCCATTATGATAATTGACACTAACTAAATTGGAAAATGTTCTCATCTTACTAAAAATTAACACTAAATTGAAAGATAGAAAGTCTCTATTATAAATTTTGATTAATTATTTGAATTGTCTTCGCCTATTTATATGATTTGAAGGTTCATCTTTCTTAGTATGCGCATTTGTGATCAGTTACTTAAACAGACCCTCAACAACAAATTTTATAAAGTATGATAGTTTTTAATAAATATTAATTTGATATTTTTAAAAAAAATTATCTTTTTTTGTTACTAGCTATTTTTTATATTTAAAATATATTCAAAGTAGTTTTTTAAGTATAAATTATTAGATTAATGTATTCATAATTATGTGTAGATACTTGAGAAATTCAATTTTGTGTATAATTAAAAGCTGGGTATGAAAATGAAAGAAAAATGAGTGTACTTTAATTAAAAATTTGTCAAATATTGGTTTAAAATTTGAAAATACAGCAATTAAAAAAAAAAAAAAAAAGAACAAGCAAATTACATGAAAAAAATTAGACAAATAGATAAGCTAAGTCCTTAGAAATATATAAATAATATGGCGTTGGAAATGAGAAAAAAGGGAAAAATAAATAATAAATATGTTAAAGTTAAAATCAAAAGTTGTTGCATTCCTTTTTGTTACAATTGACACGTGGATGGTGAAACTAATGCTCAGTCCAAATTGCCAACGGGAGTTTCAAAATATTACCATTTTTCACCATACGAGTTATTCTAGTATAATAACTAGGGATGATTAGTGAAGAGAAAATAAGCTTAATTAGTTGGATTTAAGGTTAACCCAAAAGACATAAGATCAAGTACGTCTACCTTTCGCCGTGACGATCAAACTGAAGGTTGTGATAACTTCAGATTCGTGGGTTCAAGAGCCAGCAAGATCATCAACACATTTTATAGACACTTCTTCACACTTTGTATTATTTATACATCAGGATAATAACATATAGCTCCTAAATTCTTAGATTTTCATAAATAAAGACATAATTCGACTATTTATAATAAATAGTTCCCTATATCTATCAAATATTTAAAATACTCTTTCTATTAAATTAAATACTTGAAGAATTTGTGTAACATTAAGATGTTGTGATTTTCAAGTTTTTTTTACTTCAAAATGAAATTTTTAAATATTAAATATATATATATATATAAATGAATAAATTTCATGAAAATTAGTGTTAATATTATTTTTTTAACTTAATTTTTAATATATTACTATAATATAAAGTAAAATCTAATTACTCTAGTGTCAAAACTCAATCGTTGCAAGGACATGTTGTCATCAACTCTATTATGTAAAAATGTAAAACTCACGGACTGAAATGTAATAACCCTACATCTTCCAATATCTTATTAAGTGTTTTCCACTAGCTAATATCAAGCAAGTGTAGTTATGAGATGGGTTGTCGAAAGTCAATTAGATCTAAGGGTCCAAATTGAATAATGAGTGGGGTTCACTACTTGATGAAAAGTCAGTGGGGCACTTGGATTCCATAGACTTCACTGAGATGAGTGGTAACTGTAATAATAGGGACATGATAAATGTGTGGATAAATTAAAAAGAAAATTAAGATTTTAAAAACTTTTCAGAATTTCATTTGAAAATTTAGAGAATTTTTATAAATACTTTTTCTAGAATTTTTTTCCTTTTTTTTTTTTGGTAAAAAAAAGTTTAATAAATTAAATTTCTAACGCTTTTAGATATAAATGCTTCTATTACAATAAAAAAATTGAAAATATATAACATGTTTAATTTTTAAACAAAGAGCCATTTTTAAATGGTACTCGATTTCTTGCTTTTACTAAAATTTATTAGGATCCTCGGAGAGTATTAATAATTTATCAAAGCAAAATAGTTTGTCTTTTTTTATTTTGTATAAACTTGAGGGAGGTCATTGAAATTAAGAAAAGACATAATAGAAATCTGGCCGGGTTAAAAGCGAGACTCGGATTGTTGTACCCGCGAGAGAGACCAAATCGAATAACCCGGGCTCCAGCATCCAACTGTTCATTCACACTCCTCTCTATGCGTTTCACTCTGACCGCCACTTCATTTTCATTTTTTCTTTTTTCTTTTTTCGCAATTTTCTTCTTCTTTCCCATGAGAAATATATTGAATTACGTAAAGAATTATTGAAGAAATTACTAAGAAGTTACTGTTTAAGCTAATGTTCATTACATTTCGTAGAAAAGCTTAAACCCAAGGTAAATTTCTTCTCTTTCTCATTTCTTCAATTTTTATGTTTATATTATTGTGTTTTATTGTTGATTATGAATCAATGGAGTGAATTATGAGATGGATATTCCTTAGATTCTAAAATTGTTGATTTCTTATGCTTCATATTAATGTTGAAGACTTTTGTGTGCTATATAAATATTTGATGTTGCTTGAAAAGTGTCTGCATTTCATTAATTGCTATGAGAAATCATAATTTGATTTTCCTGCCGACATTGGTATCATTTAACTTGGACTTTGAGTGCTTGCACGTTGATCCTTTCGTATGACATTCCACTTTTGCGGTTTACATGGCCTTTTTTTTCCATGTTTTCCTGTTTCAGATTTTATATGTTTTGGAAATTGTTCTTCGGATTGCTTCCTTGGAAATCGAGCATGTCTTGATTCTTTGGATGCAAGAAAATTTAAAATTTTATTACCATTTGAATGTGTTTCTTTGGATGGGCTATGGGAGTTTGGTAGTGTCAAAAAGTAAGGATAAAGAATTCACAATCTTCATTCTTTCTTATGATTTGGACCATTTTTGACCGTTTGAGAGTGTAAGACTTTGTTATGATTGGCTTTGATTTGTGATCTATGCAAACCAATGATCTAATTGAGTGAAGGATTACAACATTAGATTCAACAAAGGAGATAAGCTATCTTGTCTTATGGCCTTTTGCCTTGAACTACGCCTAAAGTATAGTTCAAAAGCAGCTCATAAATCTAAAGCTTCGATATTTTTTAACCATAGAAGACACATTGTCAATCTTGTTAATGATGGTATTAGTCAACCTATATTAGTTTCTGCTATGTGGCTAAAACCTCATTTTTGGGTGACCAATTGTATAAATTATTCTCGTGCTTTTGAAAATAAGTGTTTAGCTCCTATTCTTTGTCGTTTTTTATCATGCCATTCTTGAAAGAGTATCAAAACCAGGATTAGCTACTAACATGCAAGTCAGCTTCTGTGTGGCACACTGTGGCAGGATTTCCCTAACAGGCCAGGGAGGCCATCTTTTAGGTTGATTGATGTCAACTGTTCATTGGCCAGATTCAGAGCCATCTTATGAGCTGTTTGTTTAGATAGTGTTCTTAGTATAGTTATCACGAAACTATGCTTTATCTACTTAGCAGCAACTTGTCTTGCTCATGCAGCTAAGCAAGATTTAAATTTGGTAAGTTGAGGCAGGGTGCCTGTATTGGATTCAAAGACACAGAGATCATTTTGAGGCATATCATCGCTACCTTCACATTCTTCAACACGGAAACAAGTGAAAGGATCTTAGAATGCAGTCATTAGTTTAAAGTTACATTGTTGTAAGGTTTGATCGATGACATCCTATTGGAGGGTAGTGTTGAGGTCTAGCGTTCCTTTGTAGAAGTCCCTGCTGCTTTGGAGTCTGTAACTAAGTTATCAGGGAATGCAATGGACCCTTGGTCTTTCAATAATGAGTGCTAATGAACTCAACAGATTCCTGGAAATTAAGAGCCAAATTCATTCTGGAAGTCTAGGATTTATGTTGAAGGAATAGAAAATTTTGATAACAAACTGTGCTACCTAAATATTTGTTCTTGAGATATTGTCTCTGAAAAATAAGAAGATATTCCTTTGACATCTCCGGTCCTTCTCTTGAAAGTTTATTTTGACGTTAAAACAGATCACAAATGTTTTTTTCTGACCCATTGCAGACTTGAATGCCTATTTTTAGTTTTTATTTTTTATAAACTTGATTTTGACTCTGTATTTGTATATTTCATAGTATATAAACTCTTAAGTGAACACTTCTGCCACATTGCCAGACTCGAGTGCTTTATGTTAGAACACTAAAAAAGGTAAAATTGCTTATATTATACTTTCACTCACCCGAGCTTAATGTGACGGGGACCTAAAGTTTAGGAACATAGGAAGGTTCCAATCTGGCTTGTGTTTTGCTTATGTGCCGCAAACCTCATGTACAACAGCTCTAAATTTCAACATGCTTCTGTTTATTGGAAATTTGATGAAATTGTGTGGAGTTAACTGCTTTCTTTTATATACAGAGAGAGAGAGAGAGAGAGAGAGAGAGAGTCAAAGAGTGTATGGAGAGTAATTCTATTGTTTGTATTATTTGCCCATTTTCTAATATTAGAACTCTATTGTAGGTCAAAGAGCACCCTGCTCAACGATTTGCCTATTACTCGGATATGATTTGTGTCGCTGACAGGGTGGGTATGATGCCAAGAGTACATGTTGAATGGCTTATACTGCGCGCCGAACTTCTCTTTGTATGACACAAACAGTGCAGAAGTTGTTTTCTCCTAAATGTTAATGGCAAGTGAATTTGTCTGCTCGACCAGTGAAACATCAAGCTTCTGATCAAGCCCAAACATGTTCTTCATATACCTGATGTTGGCAACTTGCTATCTAGCAGGCCAAGTAGGCAGATATGCCTACTAAAATATAGTGCATTCATAAATATATCCTGTAGTGTTGGAGATACTGTTTCTCTATTAACAATTGATTTCTTTAGGCAAATGAACTGTTTTACAGACATACGAAATCAGCAACAAAATTGTTGCGTTCCATATCATCGTCCAGCTGGGAGAATAGTTGGCATGTCTTCAAGTCAAACTATGGTTTGAGAATTCACTTAAGGATGTCAACGGAGATAAGAGGGTGAGATAATCGTATAGATAGAAAGCTACGCTTTCAGTTTTGCTCATCTACATTGTGTAGGTTGCAATAATGAACATAGTTCTAAATAATCCAATAAACTTTATTTGGCTGCAACTCAAAATGTCTATTTCTGCATTCAGTCACCTATGTTACAGAATATTTGACTTTGTTACGTTCTGATAAAAATTTAAGGATAAATAAGCAACAATTACGCTTAGGCTACCAAATTCAGGTAAAAATCTCATAGTTTTGATCATCAATGGGATCTTCACCAACAAACCACAAGACAACTCTAATATCAATCTAAAACTACAAGTCTAATTATTAGTTACTACTATCAGTATTGTTATTATTTCCACTATCATTACTCCTATGAAGTTTGCTGGCATTCCCAGTTCTTCGGTGCTTCAACTGGGAAATCTCCAACTGTGTCTTCATAAAAAACTGCATCCTTTGCAATTCCAGCTCTTTTGCAAACTTCATCCTCTGCTTCTCCATTTCCACTACTTGCTGCAGCTTCGCACTCTCTGCGTGCTCATAAGCATCCCAAATTTTCAATATAGCCTGTGTCAACATCCTCACTGAATCACCCCATCCACACTTCTCCTTCTCCTTCTTTCCCTTATGCGAATCTGCCACCACTCTCTTCCTCTTCTGGGGCGGAAAACTATCCATAGAATCTGCAGATTCCTCATCCGACTCTTCTGACTCTTTCTCCACTGGAGCAGCCACTCCACTTCCTTTCCTCAGTTGTAACTTCTGCCCACCAAAACCAAAGACATTACTTCGTTGCTGATTCTTCAACGCCAACACCGTCTGATTCCTCATCCCAACAGGAATCCCCATTGGCACCCTTGAACTACCTGCTCCAGACGCAGCAACTGCTGCTGCTGCAGTTACAGGAATTTTTGCTGTTGGGCCAATTAACTGATCAAGCTTTTCAAAGAAAACCCACTCGCTAGTCCCACAACCAGACATAAATTTCGCCTTCTCCAACTTATACTTTTTCTTAACAGTATCAATCCGATTCTTGCACTGAATATCTGTCTTCGGAGTTCTCATATAATCTTCTCTGCTGCTTACTATATCTGCAACTTCTTTCCAATGTTTCTGCTTCAAATTTCCTCTGCTCAGCTCCAGATACCGCTCTCCCCAAGCATCAATCAACACCGCCGTAGCCCCCTCGCTCCAGCAATCCTCTCTCCCTCCTCCTCCTCCATTTCTCTGAGGCGGCAGAGCCAAAGCTAGACTGTTCTGTTGCTGCTGCTGCTGCATTTGTATCGGTGGTGCCGCCGCTACTGTCAACGTAATCCTCCCGTTCGCCGGTGACTGAGATGACGGCGAACCAGTTGCCGTTGGCGACGGATGCGACTGGATCTCATCTTCTTCCTCCATCAGATCTCGCAAATCAGCAGAGAAGGAAAAACCAACCAACCAGCGAATGAAGAAAGTCTATGTTTTTATGGCGTTTCTTTTGGTTTTGATTTGTTTTAGGGTAGACGGCGTTCGGTGAAGGACAGAACACGTGGAGTGAGAAGTGAGGGAGAGGATGGCTGAGGTGGAAGGATTTGATTGGATGGTGAGGGGAAAACTCCGTCACCGGCGTGAATGTCGTGTCGCCGGCTTGGTAGGTGGACCAGAAGTGAATTTACGTCAGAATGTGAAATGACGGAAAACGCCATCGGGTTTTGATCGATCTACTGGCTTGTACCTTTCCTGCTTCTTTCCGGTGATGTACCTAACTGGCAAAATAATTTAGATGGCAAGTACAAAGACTTAGAATTTGGGTTACCGCTGGGAAGCAATATGATTTATAATTCAAAAAAAAAAAAGGAAAAAATAGAATGCGACAATTTGGAATATGGAAGTTAGGGGTAATAAAGTCATTTAACTTGAGTTAAGCTAAAGAAAGAAGAGCGAACTCAACTGCGTTAGTGTCAGTGACTGTCTAGGTTTTGTAATTACAGATTGGAAATTACAAGAAATATAAAAAAATGCTCTTATTGCATCCACCTGTCAGTAGTAAGACTTTCGACGGCTGATATCAGGTGACAGATGGGTACGTCAATCGAAAAATTAGACGTATAAATGACATTTGTCGGCAATAGAATCTGGTGATTGGTTTATGATGACGTGTTGTTACTGTATTGATGACGTGGATAGAATCTAAAGGACATAGCGGTGATAAACCGAAGACAAAATCGTAGCTGGCATGGCAGTGTCTGTGTCACTGATCACCATAAAATGCGCGCCACCAGCGCATTCTAGACTGAACCTCTCCAACCTGTGATCCGAAACACCACTGGAAAACCCGATTGAGGAAGTAATGAGCTGTATTTTCTCAAATCCTCGTCAAATTGATTGATTGATTTAAGACAAAAACGATATATTTTTATTTTGATAATTGCATGAAATTGATTGATTGAAGTGGAAAAACACTTGTATTATGCAAATCCCTCAGCTTTATACGCATTATATTTGTTTCAGATGCCAGTCAATACATTCTTGTTCTACGTACCATGCTTTCAAGTACGGTGCTTGTTTGATTAGGCGCAGCATAATTTGGCTCTTTGGCTGATGTAACTGCCATCCTCGTTCTTGCATGCTTGAGGCAAATTCATCGATATGCTATGAGTTGATGGGAAAACCTGGCAATTTGTGGGACTTACTCTTGAGTGGTGGTTGATGCTCTGGCTGGTCACAATCATATTCTTGATGCCTCCTGAATCTTTCCTGGACCTATCCTTCTGTTTAAGGATACAAGCAGTGTCTGCCTGCAACCAGGACTTCAATGGTTTCCATTTATGTGAAGAGCAGGGTGTTCCCGTTCACTTTAAAGGAAATATGTTCTGGATTTCTTTTTCATGATATTTTGTACTTTTTCCGATCTGTTTTGTAAATATTACAGTAAATGATACGTTCGCAACTGTTGTGTTTCTGCTTAAATTTGAAAATAAAGCATATCATTTTTGTTAGTCGTATCCATGTATTTGGATGGCTAGTGATAATCAAACTAAAGAACTGGAATTTATTTTATACAAGTTAACTTAATTAGCAGGCTCCGGTCGAGTTGCATTGAAGGAAGGATTCAGAATACACAGTAGATATGTACACAAAAAAGAAACACAAAAACAAAATACAAACCCAAAAAACTGAAAGCAAAACACAGGAAACTCCAAGAAGCAGAAGTCTTCAAGTTGGAAAGCGGCAACTGGTTCTCTCCTACTTCGTCAATTTTTCTCCATCTCCAAGTAACACTACGCAAAAAATTTCGTATCAAAAAGTCTCAATGTTACTTAACGTGACATCCGTTTCAAGATCAATTCTTGTAGTATCACATCAGTTTATATATAAAACTTTAAGATACAAATTTTTTAAGCTATAGTATTAGTGTTTAATCTCTTTCTGAAACTCCCAGAAGCATATTGATGCATGGTTCACTTGAACCGGTCTTATTTTCGTAATTACAGGCTAATGATATATTAGGGTACAAGATTAAGAAAATCTCCAACAAAAGTTGTTTTTTATGTACAGTAACGAGGCAGCTGCCGATTCCTTAAGCAAATAATCATCACTTGTTTCCTCTCCTCAACGATCCAAAGTACTTATCACGATCCTGAAACAAAACATAGAACCTTGTTAGAAACGTGCCATTTTGATTCCATGTTTTTTATGTTTTTGCAATAAGAAAAACACAAAAAGAGAGAACCAATCGTAAACAGTCGGACTTCTAGGCTCAGCTTGTTCTAGTGTCTCGGCTGCTGATGGTTTTCTCCTCGTGAATCTCTTGAAATCTCCAGGAGGTGTCCCCGCTGCATTTCGATTAAATCAAATTCATTTCACACGTTAAATAGATCAAAATATGTGTTTGGATGCCAAAAATGAAAAGAAAAATGGTTTGTGAAAATAGAAACACGAACTTACGAGTAAAAGGTGTCCCCGGATTGCTGGAGCCGGCAGGAGAAACGGGGCCTGAACCGGGATCAATAGTTAAGTTTTTGACAGTAGAATTGCTTCGGAGAATAGTAATACTCCTAGAAATGGTGACGTCGTCGGGAACAACAACCGGAGGGGGTCGTGTGATGGCTGAAAATGAATCATACTTCCTGAGTTTTCCAAGGCCAGAATCAGGTGCAGGCCCAGCAAGCGTTTCATCCCAAAGCTTATGAAGGAAACCCATGATAAGAATCAAATGATCTAAAACTTCTCCGCGTAACAACCGTAAGAGGGTCTCGAAAATAGGATGTTTTTGCTATTTATATATTTATTTTTTCTTGTTTCTGTTTTTTGTGTTTTGTGTCTTCTGTTTTAATGGCGACCCAGCACGACTGTTACTGAGAAGAGAAGATAGATATCTGAGGATGGCGAAGAGAGAGTTTACTCCTCTTATTCGTTTCTCTGAGTTGAAGGAATAATGGAGTTTTTAGGGTTTTTTATAGGTGAGAAGAAGAACATGAAGAAGATAATTAAGGAGTGTTTAATATTGGCGGCTAAGTTGAGGCATTGGCTCCGGCTAATATGGCTTCATTTTGAGCCATCTAAATTAAAGAAAATTAATATTGGTCAAAATTTTTGATGGGTTTAATTTTTCTTGACTAATTGGTAGTTGATATTTCAAGCCATAGTTAATTTTGGTGGGTCTTAAATTTTCTATTGTTATTTGTTTAGGTATGATGTAATTAGTGTTTTTTGGTTTGGACATATAAGGATCTTGAGTAATTTGGTTGAAAAAATGAACTACGGGAACAATGTTCATTAAATTTAGTTGTTAACTCCTTATAATTAATTTGGGCCTAACAAAATATATATTTTCTTAACTAGTTAATTATATAAAACTATTTCATATGTTATCTAAAAAAGTATTTAACATTGTTTAAAAGCAATTAGCTTTTAAGTATTTTTACAAAATTTGTAATTTTTCTTTTTATAAAATATATGTATGCAATTGAAAGCTGAGAGTTTAATTTAACTTTTGTGGAGTATGATTATAAGGATAAACAATCTTCATTAATTTATATCTATGATTAACCAAAGATTATTATAAGTTATGCCCTAGAATAAGTTATTCAATATTTCTTATACATTTTTCTTTTCTAAAATTAAAATATTAATCTGATGGATAATTAATGTGACACAAAAATTTACAAATAAAATAATAAAATAAATAATTATTTAACATATAATACTTTTTAATAAATGTTGATCATTTCTTATAGCATTGAGATACTACTTTAGCTTGCATAGATATAGTACTATCTACATACCTAAACTTTATTTGTGGTTAGAAGTAGAAGCATAAATAGCTAGAAATAAAAGAATAAATTCTCTCTTCGAGCCAGCTAAATTTGGGCAAAAGAGCTAACTAGCCAATATTGATTGTAGATAGACAATAAATATATTGTTAAATTAAGTAATAAACCAAAAATTAAATAAATTATATTAGAGATAAAGGAAATTAGGATTAAAATATGATGATGATGTGAAGTGACTTGATCGAGTGGGCAGACATCAAGTCCACGCGTTAATTTGTTGTATCTCATTTCACACGTCAAGGGGATAAGATTGAAGAATGGAGATCATTTATAAATATTTCTTCTTCTTCTCTTAGCTCAAGCTACTGCCAATAGTCATGTGACAAGAGTGGTACATCTAGTCTAATAATCATTTTTAGGGTTTAATTGTGTTGTTAAAGTTGCAATATTAAGGAGATAAGATGAGATTTTTGAATTAACCAACCAAAGAATTGTAGGTTATAGCTCTTATCTACACTTTTTATGCATTTGATTAGACCAACAAAATCCAATCCACTAACCTAACTGTATGTTCATAATTGAAGTATTTTGGCTTTTCATTTATTATATAATAAAGTATATAAAATATGTGATAATAAATAATACTATTATCTATAAACTAAGTTTGTATTTTAGTATTATATACTAAATAAAAATCAGTATTTATCGAATAATTTAATTATTATATTTTTAAATTTAATTAGGAGCACAATATATAATTCAAATGTGAGATAACGTTTTAAATTTTTAATATTAAAGTTTGAAAATTAGATATGCATGTTTAATATTATAAGTTAACATAGTTTGAATATTTTATTTTCTTTAATAAATGGGAAAGGTAAGTGTGGAAGTCAATATTTGATAATTTTTTAAATTAAATTCACTTGATGAATGTTTGCTAAAAGAAGTTACAACAATTCTTTTATAATTACTACACAGTTTTATTCAATAATTAACGTAAAGCATCATGATAAATGTTGTTCATCAATGATTATGGAATCATAATATTCTAAAATCACCCAACATATAAATATTTATCATTTTTTTAATTGAAAACTAGCTACTTTAAGATCATCCACATATTGCATAGTTTGCCTCATAATTAGTTTTGTTGGACAATCACCAAATATTTTGTGTAATAGGAATCACATAATTATTTCTCATTCTTCATTTAATTAAAAAAAATATTGATAAATATCTTGCCATGGGGACTTCCTCTGTTCCTAAATTTTATAATAAATTGTCTTTGTCACAAGTTATATACATATATAAGTAAACATCTTGGCCCCAAGGGACTTGTAAATTGGAATAATGCATGTACAAAGATAAAGAGTTCTTGCTCAAATCACATCCGTAATCAACAAGTTCAGTATTTCTAAAAGATTTGAAATTATTCAAGACTTACCCTTCAAATAAAATCCAAAAATAGTAATAATAGATCATTGGATATCAACATTTGGGTCCCTAAATTTTTACATTTTTAGTAATAAGTATGTAGTTTATCCATTATATCAAATAGGTTCTTAAAATCTATTGAAAATAAAAATGACATAAACACATCTGTTGTAGCTAAGTTGCCAAAATTCAATATTACAAAGGTAATTTGGTTATTGCCATGGGTAAATTAGGTATCTGATTCATACAAATAGATGAACTATAATATTATTTGTGGAAAACATTAAAATTAGGTCATTTTAGAGAGAAATTGGGATTGCTTCTTTCAATTAATCACATTAACATCAAGTTGGTCCCCTCCAATTTGATTCAATGTTGCTATATATGAAATTCACCTTAGATTTAGTAAATGGACCCCATACACAAAGACTTTTCCTTGTAGTCTACCCATATAAGCCAATAGCCTTATACATAATTTCTTTGCCTCAAATAATTTAGCTTGGTTAGGTGAACTAGCTAGGATAGTGAAAGCAAAACATCACTATTACTAATTTCTTATTATATAGGAAAAAATTGTTCATATGTTACATCAACTTGGTTTCTTCCATTGTCCTAACTCTCTCTTCTTTGCTCCCCTTTGTGTCATTTCTTTTATTAAAAAAGTAATCCATGATTAGGACTTAATCTCATTCGAGCTATTTTCAATCTTTTTATGATTTTTTTTTTCTGTAACGAAATATCCACATTTTACTAAGAATAGTATTGCGTCCCTAATGTATATCTCAAAATTTTTATTCAAAGTGATGTGAAAATTAGGAGATATAGCATTGCTCGTTTACTAAAATATAAAACCTTCTTTAAGCGTTTGAACTTTATGTAAACTCGTTTGATTTTTACATAAATTTTAAGTCTAGGAATGATACTGATTTTCTAAATTTGTTTTATAAACGGAAGTAACTTTTCATGGTGGGCAGCCTTAGTAAGTTATACAAGAACCCCCAATTGAGTATGTTTTAACACTATAGCCTAGTAATTATTATTCGACTAAGCTGAATCCCAACCGAGGAGATGGACCATTATAAGGTGATTGAGCCACCATGAGCCATATGATGAGATCTGACAACACACTTCATTAGCAAGCCCAATTATGTAAACTCTTATTACCCATACAAGAGGAAAAGATGCTACATGATGAAAAATTTAGCACGTAATCAATCACTTAACAGACAACACTAAATTAAATTAATTAATTTTTTAATAATTACAAGAGATTGGAACACCCCATTCCATAACGAGATTTCCAAGGTTAAACAAGCTTTTTTTTTTTTTAATAATTATTCAATTATCATTATAATTATTGCTAGTTTTAATGTTAAACTTTCAACTTGCTGCTTCAACACCATTGTTAATACCAACTTGTACCTTTTTTCAACCTTTTGCACTCCCAATTTGTTAAGTTTAACATCTTCTTTTAAATCATTACCATATCTTTCTATGGTACAACATGCTAATTTTGGCAATTTGCTATAAAATATGAAAAAAAAATCATGTATACAACAAATTTTGATGACCTATATCTCATTATTTAAGTCTTAATCTATGTGACGAAATTCTATAAGTTTGTACCATTTATATGATGAGATTGTCTATAGCACTTTTACATATATCGAAAATGTTATTATATCTTAATCATTTAATAATTATAAAATTTGTATAAAATGTATCACACTGCTGTTCTATAGATGATGTTAGAATATCTTTAGTCTTAAATAATTTTAAGGTACATAATATATTATTTTTAAAGATAATTAGTTAATTGTAATAATTATAATATAAATAAAACTGAACCCTAATCAAAATTATCATTATTATTATTTACTTCAAAAAAAATCAATGTCATACAAATCTTTATAAATTAAAATTTGATGATCAACTACCCATATTTAGTTTCCATCTTGTCAAATATTATAACCCCATAGTTTCAAGGAAATATCAATATATTAATTAATTCATGCATTAAAATGCCACTAGCTTCTAAAACATTTAAAAATGTCATCATAAAAAAAAATATTTTATATGGACAAATGTTTTCACACCTTATGGGAACATCATTATATTTTACCATTTTTTATTTTTTATTTTCAT
Organism: Trichilia hirta; assembly: GCA_035221805.1. Classification (NCBI taxonomy): domain Eukaryota; kingdom Viridiplantae; phylum Streptophyta; class Magnoliopsida; order Sapindales; family Meliaceae; genus Trichilia; species Trichilia hirta. The sequence continues at coordinate 346,549 of JAWDEX010000011.1, read as the reverse complement.
AAACTGAAGGATTGCAATCCCTATTAAAATCTTACTTTAACCAAGCTAGATGGCATGTTCATACTATATCTAAAGTCTTCAAACAAAATCTTTAATTATCACATCAAATAAAAATAATTAATGCAAACTTTTCATGATTTTATCAGGAAGAAGAAAACAAGGTAATTTCAAAGCAAGTTGTAGCTGTGTGTTTCTTCTATACTCTTTACTCTTCTTCTACAGGGAACACAAGTTTTCCGACGTTCTCAGGAAACCATTGAAGTTTTCAATAGCAACTTGTATAGCAAGTTTGGACATGCCACAGAAACTCACATACAATATTTTTCTCTCGTCAAACCAAAAAGTGGTGATGGAAATGCGAAATAGCCTACATACTTAAGCCCTACTCCTCTGGTTCAAGCCTAGGTGAACCTTTTGGTGCACCTGTAGAGCCCACCAAACATATATCAATTTTCAGCATTCACGATATTTAGCCTCAGCTTTGTTTTCACTGCAGATGGCAATTCGAATATTCGTATTAATAAATTTATAATATTTATATATTAATTTAAATTAAATTTATTTATTAATTATGTTAAAAATTTTTAATTCAAATATTAATTAGTTATTAATTATATTATTTATTTATTAAATAAATAATTTAAAATTATTATCGCCATTTAATTTATCCAATTTAATTAATTAATTAATATAAAATTTAATTTAATTAATTAATAAATTAATAAATTAAATATTAAAATATAAATAAATAAAATTATTATATTAAATAATTACATTTTAATTGTATTTTAAACAAATTTAAATTCAGTATAATTACTTAACACTAACTATTAATCACGTAACATATTATCTAATTATTATTTATATCAAAACTTTTAAATTTAAATTTATTTAATCCTATTAAATTCAACGATTAAATTTGCATCTAATAATTTTAAGACAACTAAAATTACCACCCTTAATTTTAGTTACTTCCAGGGTATTTCTCCTAGTTATCTCTGAGATGGTCCTGTGTTTGATTTACATTTCATAAACTCCAACTTTGCATCCCCTTGAGTGACCAATACGTGGAGTGGGAACCTTTGGGTCATGTGATAGCAGTTTTTACAGGAAACTTGATCCACAGATAATGCAGAATATCCATTGTATCGATAATCTGCTTTGTAGGATTTTCTTGGCTCCATTTCAAGCCATAAGATTTCAACAAATTTAATACATTGAAGTTCCTAAGTCTTTGCAATCTAGCTGATGTCTATTCGATATAGCAGACATACCTAAACAACCCAAACCTGTTAACCAGATACAACAGAGCATATTTATTTTACAAATATTACTTATATTTCAATTTCTGAAAATTTAATAGTATTATGTTGCTTCAAATTTCAGTAGTATCAATTGGTTCATATTATTTTGGGAAAGGTTACATGAAAACGCAGGTAACTTACATTAGAGTGGCAAAAGAGTAGGGAAAAACACCAGAAATTTGGAAATACTTATTACCACCAACTAATATGTTAAGAGAGGCAAAATTATTTGATTGAGGCATGAACTCCTTAATGAACTTGTTCTACTCTTAGCTTAGTTTCTATGACAATATATTGCATCTGCAATAGTGGGGGTGATGGTGGTGGTAGTGTTCATTCTCGAATGATGATTCAAAATTCTGCCAACTTTCATACACTGGCAAAATATTGAAACTTCAACTCTCCAACGAACCGTTAATGTAGTGAGTTGGCTGGAATGCCAGGGTGGGATTTGCAGTGGTTGACAATTCATCCAGTTTATCATGATGCGGAAATACTTGAGGAGACATCATGGCCAGATGAAAACTTTTGCTTCCTGCCTCGTCTTCGACTGCTTCCAGCCCCTCCTGGAGTTTTTCCTCTAACTTTCACCCCTTGCTTTTGATCCACCTGTCTTCATAACATCGTATATAAAGATTAAATAAATAAATATCCACTAAAGAATGACAGAAGGCCAGTAAAAATGTTTTTGAGTCCGAAATACAAGTAATTTCATTTCGTCAATAAAAGTTCAATATTTAAACATTTCATTTGGTCAACAGAAGTTCAACATCTAAAAACCAACTCATAGTTCTGGAGAACGAGGAAAATACTTGGATGACATTATTTCTAACATGCATAAGCCTCGAACAGAGCACTAATTGGATGCAATCAGATCGTATAAACCAAATTGACCTAAATAAGTGAATAAACTGATCCATTGGCGAAAGTTTTAATCTGTTGCCCCTGACCCATCAAAACTACATTACGACTTAAATGAATGAATTAAGTAACTATAATGTATGTGAATAAAGGCTACTTACCCCCACGCAGAAACTCCGCAAGGGAGGGGCAAAACGATGGGAACTCTCTGCTTTGGACTTTCCGGAATTCATATCAGATGAATTGCGCTTGTTGGAGGTACACCTCTCTCCGTAGGACACATATGAAGATGATGATGCAGAACACGAACTAGTAACGTGAGAATTTGATCCTATTGCGGCAATGTCCACTTGAAACATCTCTTCAAACAACTCCTGCAATTCCTCGAAACTTTCCTCCCCATTTTCCTGCAAAATTTACATTCCAAGCACAAGAAAATCAATACCTATTACAAGTTACTTGAAGCTTGAGCTAGGGTTTTAATTTCAATCATAATCAATAATTCAGTGCTTCCAAACCACAACTTTTCCACTTACTAGGGCCCACATAGAACTCTTATGTGATTGACTGAGACCTACTATTGGGCCCATGAATGACTGGGGTTCAGAATTTGAACACACAGAGGATTATATCACCATAAAGGAATAAAGTCTTTGGGGTTAATATAAAATACCTAAAATTGCGAAAAATTCTTAATATCACGAGTCTTTTCCCAACCAACAAAAGTAGAGGCCATTAATAAAAGCTAGACCAAAGCTAAGTCTAATTACTACCTAGGATTTTCCAACCAGCTTTCCCAATTCCAAACAGTAAATTTCCTCCTTCAAATAACCAGAATATGCAATTCAAAACTTACATTAGTCTCTGTTTGGCTCATCATTACGGCCATTTCATTCAAGAAATCGCCCATTCCCTACATGCAAATTCAAAACAAGTTATTATAGAACATTAATATTGATTTTAATTTGAAATTCCATGAAACCATGAACGATGTAAAGCGCTTTACATTTTCGTCATCACCATCATCACTATCATAGGCTCCCACGTCGTACAGGAACCTCTTGTTGGCATCAGACAGAACTGTGCATAAAGCATAAAGACAAAGGAAGGCAGCACCTCGCGAATCAAATAATTATTCATCATTATGAGAAGAATCGTAAAAAACTTTCATTGTTTTAACCTATTCCATAATGCAAATTGCATAAAATATTCAATATTGGAATTTAGCGAAGCTACCAGAATAGGCGTGTTGAATTGCCTGGAATTTCTTCTTAGCTTCTTCGACAAACTTTGAATTTCCAGACGCTGAACAACGATCTGGGTGCCATCTCTATATTACAAACAAAACACATATAACTTTTTCACTGCAAATTTAACCAGAATTTTCCCGGGAAAAATGATTTTCCCAGAAAAGAAGAACCTATAAACTCACATGATCGCTTGAAGCTCAAAAAAAGAAGTGATTTTGGGAACTTCTTTTCAATTTTAAAACGACCCAACTGATAAAACAACAACCCAGAAACTCATTGCATGATTTAACTTCAAGAGTAGAAACTTCAATGGAAACTTTTCATTAGAGTTCATGCACCAAGACCAGATCAAAAACAGGATTAATACAACGATAAAAAAGTGATTTTCAAGAACACCCATTTGCTTAAATAGTTGAAAGGAAAGAAAGAGAAAACACATAAAAGCTGGTAACTCTAACCAGTGCAAGTTTCTTATATGCATTCCTGAGCTCTGTTGCAGAACATTCCTTTTTCAACCCCAACACTTCATAAAAATCATTGCTTTTCCCTTCTCCGTTAGCCATTCTCTATTCCTCAAACACAAACACAAACACAATACAAGCCAAACCGAAGCGCAGTCTTTTTCCTTTTCTTGTCGTCAAATTACCAAATTAAACACAACCTAGAGACAGAAACCAAAACAAAATCAAACCCACCTATGATTCCATCCCATATAAAAGCTCCGACTACATCCTTTTGAATACATGACAAGGTATCTTGATATGTAGATATGATTGATTGATTGTATGGAGGGGGAAGAAAATAGAAAGAAAAAGAAAGCAATTTCTCTCTCTTTCTTCCTTCCTGTTACTTCTTTTCCTCTCCCTCCTGTAAAAAGCTAAGGTTCGACTCAAGAACTCCCCAGGAACCGGCCGCTTATATCAGTCTTTGTAAATTTTTAAATTAATTATTTAATTATTTTTTGGTATTTTTGTTATACAGTAGGATTATAATATGTAAGTGAGAGATTAACTGAGGATTGTGTGAGATGGACGGTAGAGCTTGAATGTAAGTGGTAGATATTTTGATAGATTTGGTGTATCCAGAAGGTTCTGTCATCTGTTGCTGGTAAAGCGGGCCAAGTCTTTTCTGACGGCCCTTTGTCGTTTCAGATGGTGGAGCCCACTTACACTGCAAGTTTAATGCCCCTACTTGTTGCTGAGAAACGCACATTTTTTTCGTTTGATATTTGGCATTTAAAATTTTTATTTCATTTAATTATGGATTATAAATCATCAAACCAAAATATTAACAGAATAAAAAATTATTAATATTATATAAAATAAATTTTACTAAAATGTAATATTACTAAATATTTTTTATAATTTTACTTTAAAGTTGCAGTTTGTTGGAATTTTAATGTTTATATTGTACTTGAAAAATAAATCAAAAAAAATATTTGATAATATTAATTTTTAATCAAAATTATTTACTCTTTTACTTATATTTGATATCTATTGCTTTTATTTCACAACATTTAATACCAAACAAACCCTTATTTAGTTGTAACCCTCAAAAATTAAAGAAAAAAAGCCGTCGTCGCGTGAATAAATTCTCATTAAAAATTATTTAGACAATTAAATTTTTGTCTCTTTAAGTAGACCCGTCAATTTGCTTAAACTTTACGTCGTTTATATTTTCGAAACTGAACTTGGATCATTCGAACATTGAAATCGAGTGAATTAAAAATTTTGCTTCGATTTGCTTCGATTTGCTTTGTTTCTGTTTCTGTTTCTGTTGGGAGAGAACAGTTTCTAATGTTACTTTTCGCCATTGTATATTACGAACATCCATTGATAATTTAAAAACTCTAAACTCTTATTTATATGTGATGAAAATTTCATTAATAATTTAAACACATGTTCCAACACGTGGTAAATTGAATAAAAAGAAAAAAGGGAAGACTTACAAATAATGCTTATTGAAAACCTAGGGTATATAATTCATAATTTCTATAACATTTCATAAGTTTCCAATAACTTTATTAGTTACCAAAATGAGAAGTAATACAAGATTGATACACTGGGACAATAGCTAAAATATTTGTTATAATATCTAGTTTTACTTATCAATTGTGATATGAGAAGATGATGAATTTGATTTTAGAGAAAAAAGCAGCCAACAAAAGATTTTGACAGTTTGAAATTAAACTCAATATTTTACTGAAAATAATGTAGTTTATTTAGAGAATAAATAAAAGTGAAGTTTTGAGATAAAAAATAGAAGTTTTTAGGAATTCAATTTTTTAGTGATCTAAATTATAAAAGGAAGACAATGGGATCGGGCCATTTAATTTATTATCATGCAATATTAGATGAGTTAAAGATTTTAAATTCCCTAACTTATCAGAAATTAGGACCTTTTTTATGAAGAAACAATTTATTCAAGTTCTTTAAATTATCCAAAGAAGTAGGAATTGAACCTTGTAAATAATTATTAGACAAAGAAAGCTCGTTAAAAAAATTTAACCCATCAATTTCTGAAGCTAATTGTTGTAGAGATATAATGATTCCAAGTTCCTTAAATTATCCAAAGACAATTTAGACAACTGTTTTGAAATGAAAGATTTTTAAAAAAATTTAACTAACCAATTTTTTTGGAATAATAATATTTAGTTATAATTATTTTGTTTTATGATTGTAAATTTTAAAATGAAAGTGTATGTCATGTGTTATAAATATATTTATTCATTTAAAATTTTGTAATTTTTGTATGATAATGTATAGAATATGATGTTAAAATTAAAAAGGAATTTATAAATATCAATTAAGGTAATGTATGTTGATCTTTTAATTAGAAATAACGATGGCCTTATTAATGAGACAAACTCAAGATCAAACTTCATCCTCCAAGTTTAGGACCTATTTCACTACATAAGCCTCACCAATATTCATCACAATAATTAATTATCCCTTAACCCTTTATTATTTTTGATGATATACTTAAAATCTTTAATTATAATGACTGACTACATTTTGGCCTCATTGCTTTCCCACACTAATCAATTTTCATAATATTTTTTGGGAATTGGTTGTGTATCCAACTTTTTTGTATAATTAAATTAATTTACGTTATCTTTTAACTTCTAGAGATGAATTGGGTATCTTATTTTATTTTTGTTTTTTCGTTTCGTATTATTCATATATGTTTCAGCATGAGCTGCCATTTGCACAAAATGGTGTGTTTCCTTCAAATTCAAGAAAGTGCTTCATAAAAACAGAAAATATATAAATAAAAGAATTAATACCCTTTTGGTAGGTTATTTAATACATAGAAGCAAAATAATGATGCCCTTGCAAGATTGCTTCATCGAATCTACCATAGAATATGGTATGATTATCTGAGCTTTTGACACGTGTATGACTATAAAACACATTAGCAAATTTATCATACCATAAAAGGTTCAGTATGCAGAGATTAACTATCTTGTCCCATCAATATAATTAATCTTTTAATCTCTTACTTTTATAAAAATTCAAATGAACTAAAATATTTTGAAATAGTAATGTTAAAGATCTATGAGATTGAACAAGTGGGATTCTTGTAATAAAAGATAAAACTACTTATAGAAATGTTGCGAAAAACACCAAGATTGTGGTCCACAAAAGCAAGAAATGGCCAAGTGTTTTAAGAGTCTACTTGTAATTTATAATTCTATGGAATATTGGAGATGGAAGGTGCTGGAGATAATCACGTGCTAGATCGACTAGATAAGTAGATTGTACAACAAGAACCACATTCATCCTCTCTCTCTCTCTCTCTGTATATATATCTATACAAACAAATATATAATATATGGATTTGATATTGCAATTTGCATGGATATTATAGAAAATTACACAAAAGAAAGAGGTCAACTATGAATGAGAGAGAAAAACAATCACAAATCAATATTTTATAAAACACACCTCTTTATCATATTATAATTGAAAATGGTAATAATGATGATAAAATTTTAGGTTTTACATATTTAATTAGAGATGGCAAAAAAACTAGCACCCAACCCTGCCTGCAAATACTCAAATTTCCTGTGCGGATATATCCAACCCGCATGCTTAAAAAATTTGGATATGATTTAGCATTGTTAAAACCTGTACGGGTGGGTTATAAGCCGAATGTGAGTTTGATGAAATTTGCTTGCACTCAAGTCGTAAACTAAATTTAACTAACGTTGACCACTGTTAACTTTAAATTTATGAAAAATAGTTAGTCATATAATAATTATAATAATATTATTGTGTATAAAATTGAAAGATGATTATGTTGATATCAAATTTAATGTAAAATAACCGTGGTCAAATTTTAAATTTATTCTAAATTCGTATACCTACATCGTTACAATTTTCGAATTTTATCTGGATTTGTATTTGAATCTAGGTTCGAGTCTGAGTTTGGGTCAGATTAGAAATTTTGCCATCCCTATATTTAGTAAGTCAAATTTCACAAAAACATGTAGGTAATTCTCCAAAAAAGTTATATAAATTAATCTTTTTTGTCACTATTTTATGAAAATCATTAGGTAGAAATATATTAAATATTTGTAACTCGATTAGTGAAATAATCTCTCTCAAAAAATATGTTCTTTTACCGTCATACACACGAGGTCATAAAAAGAAGGATTCTATCAACTTATTACAACTTAATAAGCTTATGAGCATGGTCTTTCTTCAACGTCCAAAAATAAATCAAATATAAAAATTTAGATTATATCATAATTTAAATGATTCAAAGCCTAGTTTCAATAGATTTTTTACATAAAATTTTAGTATTAGTAATAAAAAGAAAAAACATATATTTACATGTTAAAAGTATTTTATGTGATTTATTAAATGTAAAGAGTGATAATATTATGGTATTAGCAATGATTTATACTTATATTTTATTGATTCACGAAAATCACGTATTGATTCCAATGTATTATTTATATATATTAAAATTTTTGTGATGTTCAATAATAGCATGGAATATGCTGAAGAGGGAAAATAATTAACCCCCAAAAAGTGAAATAAAGCTTATGCACAAGCCAAAGCTTTCAATATTGCAACACACCCACATGACACAACACAGCAATTTGTCCGAAAATATTTTCTGGAAACAGTTTTCTCTTCTATCTAATTTTAAAGTCGCTGGTCAGAATTTTTCAATCTTCGCACATCAAGATCATGAGGAACATACGTATGTGTGCCTCTGGAAATTTGATTGCGCACGTCACCTTATTAAAAAATTTGTAGGCTCCACTAAATTCTAAGACCCCACGTCAACCCTCCAATCGTATGTCAAATCCCTGTTGATAATTTAAATGTAAACGACATTATTCGCGTTGTAGTGACTGATATGATCAAGCTTTAGATTTTATGCTTCATATTTGATCAAGCATGTGGGATGCTAAAAAATTAAAGTAGGGCAAATTGTGCAAGTGGCAAGAATTGCGAAGAAAAGTTATTGAATATGAGTGTTGTGAAGAGGATTTTGGCCTTGTTTCCAGCTGTTAACGTAAGAATTTGACTATATGAGAGGAAGAAAACGTTAAATTATAAACCCATTTGCGGATTGCAATTTGCAGGTGATATACAAGTAACAAAGGAGGGACAGCTGATAAAGAAAGCAGCTTTTAAGCCCTTCTAAGTGAATTCACTGTACATATGTGGAGAAGCCCCTTTCATTCACAGTACCAGAACAGTTGTGATTTGATTGGGTCCAAACTCTTAACGACCAGCTCTGATTTATTAACCCAACTGATTTGATTGGGTCCAAACTCTTAACCACAGCCGTGATTTATTAACTCAACTTGCTGAAATTTTGATTACCACATAATATTTGTCAACAATGCTATTGATTAGTTATGAGTTCTTGCTGCGATACATCATCATCGTCCGATTTTCAATTCTTCTCTTCTAATTTGAACGTTGAATGCCACATATTAGAAGATAGCTTAAGAATGTTTGTAGAGAGGTTTCATTATCACTAAACGTCTGAAACAGCAAAAATCTGATTAGATATATTAATACATTTTTCAGTACATCAATTTGAGTTAGAAGTTCATCCATACAGATCACCGCACAGAGTGGGGTGATGGGTATACATCAACTGATATGACATACAAAATCTGTCACATCAGGATATCTTGGAAATTAATTAGCATGTGATTATAGATATTTTATGATGAAAGATTAAAATTCAGGAGAATGACACATATCCCACCAGAAACAAGAAGTTCGCCACAAAAATTTACTTTAAAATTTTAAAATATTATTTATTTTTTTATTAAGATATTTACAAAAAATATCTCCTATAATTTAAAAAAATAACAAAATTTCTTTTAATAAAAATAAAAATACTTACTTTTAGCACATAAATTATTAATTTTTATTGTATGAATCTTCCATTTTTGTTTTATAAATTTTAAATTAAACTAATTAAAAATTTTAAAAAATATTTTAAATTTAACTTATAATTTAATACATCAACTTACAATACTTTATACTAAAAAAATGTATAAATTAATTTTTATAAATTAATTTTAAAATATTTTTATTTTATATTCATAAAAATATATGAATTTATTTTTATTTTATAATTTAAATTTATAAAAATTTTATTTTATTTTAAAAAATTAAATAAAAATAATTTAAATATTTTATTGAACAATTATAATACTTTATATTATAAAAAATTAATTTATAATTATCTATATATATAAGTACTTTTAAAAAAATTTGTTAAATATAAATTAAATTTTTTATTTATAATATTTTATGCTAAAATAATTTATTATTTAAATTTTTAAAATTATATTTACAAATATTTTATTTTATATTCATAAAAATTTTATGAATTTATTTTTATTTTATAATTTAAATTTATAAATAAAATAAATTCATAATTTTTTATAAAAGTTTTATTTTATATTCATTTTTAAAAATTGTATAAAAATAATTTAAATAATTTATTTAAATTATTGAACCACTATAATATTTTATATTATAAATAAATTTAATTTATAATTTTATATTAATAAATATTTTTAAATTTTTTATTAAATATAAATATAAAATTGTAAATTAATTTCTTTTTTTTATAATACTTTATACTAAGACAAATTATAATTTAACTTTCAAAAATTAAATTTAAAATATTTTTTATTTTATAATTTAAATTTATAAATATTTTATTTTATTTTTATTTTAAAAATTAAATAAAATAATTTCAATATTTTATTTAAATTAACCAACAACTATAATATTCTATACTTTAAAAAATTAATTTATAATTTTATATTTATAAACACTTTTAAAATTTTTTTATTAAACATAAATATAAAATTATAAATTTATAAATTTAAATTATAAGATAAAAATAAATTCATAAACTTTTATGAATATAAAATAAAATATTTTAAATTTAAGAAATAAAATTGAAATTTTTTAGTATAAACTGTTATAAAATAAAAAATTAATTTATAATTTTATATTTATATTTAACAAAATTTTTAAAAATACTTATTAATATAAAATTAAAAATTAATTTTTTCATGGTATAAAATATTATAATTGTTTAATAATTTAAATAAAATATTTAAAATATGTTTAATTAATTTTTAAAAATAAAATTTTATAAATTTAGATTATAAATAAATTCACAAGTTCATGAATTTTTATAAATATAAAATACAAATATTTAAATTTAATTTTTAAAAATTAATTTATAAATTTTTTTAGTATTCGGTATTATAAATTAAAATATTAAAATTATGAATTAAGTTTAAAATATTTTTTAATAAAAATTCAATTATTTTAATTAAAGAGATTTATAGGATAAAATGTAAAAATTCATATAATAAAAATTAATTATTTATGTGATAAAAATATGTATTTAATTCTTTAATAAAGAGGAGTTTTTGTCATTTCCTACATATTAAGAGTATTTGCCACAAATTACTTTTTTAAAGGAGATATTTGTCAGTTTAGAAAATTTAGGGAGTATTTGTCATTCTCCCATTAAAAATTTTTGCTAAGTCAAGCACACAAATATTATACAATGGTACACTGGAAAAATTGCCCTGATAAGTTGTATGCATCTTACGTGTTTATGCTGAAATTCTCACCAAAACAAAATTTTTTCTATTTTGGAAGATAAAAGAAGAGATTATTACAGTAACAGTGGTCAAGAATTTGGTTAAACCAGCTTCTACTTTCTAGTAATTACTGTACAACAACAACTCACTCTGATCTCAAGGCTTTAATCCAATCAATTTCAACTCTGAAATGACCAGGTCCTGTTTTAGCACCTGGTATACCGCCATCTGCATTAATAGATAGAGACATGCCGACAACGCGTGAAGGGTTCATCTCCAGCTCTGCATCTATGACATTCCCTCTCCATGTTGGTAAATATTGAGCAAGAGGAATCTAGGAGGTCAATAACTTTTTTAGTACAAGCCAAACCGTTTGTTAATTTAATGAGAAAAGATAAAAAAGAACTTTCATAATTAGCTTTTTAGGAGCTAGCACAGTACGTTAGTGCCTGTAAAGGGTTGCAATACAACATAAATTTATAATCAGTGTCGGAAACTAAGTTTTGTGCTTCTAGGATGCACATGCACTAGTTTTTGAACTGGTTTCCATATATGAGTGACATAATTCCTAGAGCTAAATTGATGATATCAAGTCTTTACGAAATCAGCTTGAAAAGAAAGAACTTACCTTTGCAATACACCAGTTATCTTTGGGTACAAAGACGAAAGATTGCCATGAATTGTCTTCTGGTTGCCCGGGTGAATTCACCCAATTTTCTGTATATATCTGCATCAGAGATTGATAAAATTCTTCAGCATGGGAGTTAGAAGCAAATGAGAAGTAATTTAATTATGTAAAAGGAGCCAAAAAATGGGAAAACTAAAACAGGGGAAAGAAAACTCACAGTAGATATGTAACATCTTCCGTCTCCTTTTAGCTTTAATGCTAGAGTATCATATGACTCTAAATCAATGAAGCCATCAAACTGCAGAAAACACAATTGAGGAGAAAAAGTGTCACTCCACTAATACTAGACTAAGGAAAATCAAGAGAAAGGAAGCATTAAGGATGGCATCACTGCAAGGAATTGAACACTGGATCTTCAAAGGTGTGGAATAGCACTAATTATCAATTATTTAACTGTTATTAAAGTAAATCTCCAAATTCATCTCTGAACTAGAACTAATGAACTCTAAAATGTTGGAAATGTTGTTCACCTTCTTGGACCGCATCCCACAAAATCCACTCCGAGTAATGTTCCACTTTGAACCCTCACTTACATCCAGTGAAAGTTTCCCAGAGAAAATTCCCACTGGTCAAAATGGTCAACATTAGAAGTCCACAGCATAACAGTACAAGGAATGAACAAGTGTTAAATGTAGAAACATAGTAGTTAACAAAAAGAGCAATTCATGACCTAGTAGTTATCAAAACAGAGCAATTCATGCATTCAAAAATTTCCGAACATCAAAAGTGAAGTGCATTTTTTAAGGCTAAACATGATTTACCCTTAGATACCTGCAATGCGAATATAGGAACAAAACATATACAGCAGTGATAGCCATCTCCAATAAAAATTTGCTACAGTACTTTATATAATGCAAAAGTACATTGCTAGATTTAAATTTCACAAGCTATAACAAGTTAACGACAGTCTTAAGATGCTAAAGTAATAGATGGAGTCACTGGTACCATTCATTCCATTTCCCGAATCAGCAATCTCAAAAGATGCTGAGGAAAACCCTGAAAAGTGATTAAGAAGGACAATTACATGAGTCTCTTTGCAATACAATGACTGATCTTGTGAATATATCCAGATAAACTCCCACGAAAGTCCACACTTTTTAAGACAAACCCGCAACAAATGCGTTTAAATTGATAGCACGCGTACCTCCATATTCAGAATCTGAAAATAGATGCCACTTATTTAACTCTTCCTTCGAATTGAAATTGAACATATATCTCTCACTGGGAGGCATCAACTCTTCGAGATTCCATGTAAGAGCTACAAATTGCCATCATCAGATAAGTAGACAGAAAGGAATAATCAATGATTATAAATTTATTAGTATATAACAAATGCAACTGCAAACAACAACAAAGGATCCTAACTTCAAGCTCAAATTTTCATCTTGAAACATTCATATAAATTGAAAATCAACCAGCAAAAATTATAATACCTCTCTTCGTAGCATTCAAGGAAGCTTGCCACAACGCACGAAATCGTGACATATCCCTTAAACCTCTCAACAAAAATGTAACTAGTTAAAGGAATCATTTTAACTACTGAAACTAGATTACCCAGTTAATTTTTCAACGGATTAAAAATACCCATCATAAGATTGGATTAAAATGTTAGTTTGAAGTGATAAAAGCTGTAAAATGTTCATATTTTTTAATCTTTTTTCAATTGGACGGAGATTCAGAAACTGTGGAAAGCAGAGATTTTTAGGTAATTGAAAGATGATGAAAGATACAGAAAGAGACTCACCGGTGCTTCTAAGATTGTCACTAATAGAGAAGCTGTCGCCGCCGATGGGAAGCTACTAGCAGCTTCAGTCACCGTTCCGTCACAGTTGATGCCGATACAAGACGAAAGAGAATTGTATTCTTTCGCGATGCCCGAGCTTAAAATTCATATATTTTTAAATATAAAAGATTTTAGGCTTAGTGATATAACAATATACTTTCAAAAAATAAAAAATTTTCGTAATAATAAGTTAGATATAATTTAATTATTTATAACAATTAAGCCTCGAAAAGGACTTATTAAATATTATTTATTTAATAAAATTACTAAAACCTGTCCTAATTACTACTTTTTCTCTAAAAAAATTCAGAATAACTATGTTACTAAGCCCAAAGAATATTTTTCGAATAAAGGATATATACAATCTTAAAATTTGATCAAACTAATATTTCAATTTGTTTTAAAAAATATTTATAGAAATCCCAATTTATTAGTTTAATTTGTGAACTTAAACAAAAACAAAAGTAATATGTTAAATTTAACTTATAAAATAATTATGATGAAGAATATATTATTATAATTATAATAAAAAAATAAAAAATCGTACAAATTAATAAATTCTTTTAACAATTGTAATATTATTTAATATCTGAGTTTAAAGAAAGCAAAAATCAAAAACCCTAAAATTTTGGAATAAGTTTGTATAAAATAACTAGAAGATGATCCTCCAGTAAAAATGTGTCAAGATAAAGCTAAAATTAGGTAAAAGTCGGCCATTTTATTTCTCTTTCCATAAATGTGAGAAACTATAAAAATCCCTCTCAATTTATGGCTTATACCAACCTCGATCTCAATCTTGTGCGATTATTAGTGTTTATGAAATATTTTTATTTTTCATATGAGCATTTTTTATTGACCTGTTAATTCTAAAAATCAGTAAAAAATTTAAGCTCTTCAGGAATTAAAAAAAAAAAGTAAGTACACTAATTACAAGTTAAGAAATAATAATTTAGTGTTGAATATTCACCCATGTGAAATGCACACCGTATTAATGTCAAAATGTATATCACGTTTTACATGCAAGTACTTTACTTTAAATTTTGTCTTAGTTTTGTTGGGTTAATACGAGAATCAATTCTAGATGACGAGCTTTCGACTGAGTTTTGTAATTAGAAGCTTTATACGTGTCCTTGAATTTTAAGTACGGCTTCTCAAATGACTCCCTCTCTCTCTGTCTCTTATCATCTGAACCTCAGTCTCTTTCAATTGAAAGAATGAAAGCGATTTTCGTCACATTTGATGATATTTTGATGGGGAACGAAAATCAATGGTGTGTTATCATTTTTGTTGAATTTTATCTCATTGCATGTTTTTGCTTCCGATTGTTTTTCAGGGTACTTCTTAGAAGATGGATGATTTGGATTACCGAATTGAGCAGCACTCTCTGCATCAAAAGGAG
Organism: Trichilia hirta; assembly: GCA_035221805.1. Taxonomy (NCBI): domain Eukaryota; kingdom Viridiplantae; phylum Streptophyta; class Magnoliopsida; order Sapindales; family Meliaceae; genus Trichilia; species Trichilia hirta. Next base: position 331,151 of record JAWDEX010000011.1, on the reverse strand, counting down.
AGGGAAAGTTGTGTAAAAATAACTGAGGAACTCCTGGAACTGACGGCGATACAATTTTTGAGAAGTAAGGAAATGCTGGAGGAGAGCAAGGTACGCCAAAGCATATAAAACCGTCTGGTATAATGCATCTAATAATATAAGGATCTCCAAAATCGGTCCGGTTTGACCAGTTAGGTACTAGTATAAAAATAATTTTTTACTATTCGGAACTTGTTTTTTTTATTCAGTTCGGACTAAAATTTTAAGGATCAAGTGCACGTGCAAATTTTTGATTGGCTAGAAATCGGTTTTTGGTTTTCGGGTTTTTTAAATTTATGATCATTCTAAATCAAGGTTTCCAACTTCTTATTTTGGCATGAAACCACATGCCAAATGAATGGATGAAAAATTTTACATAAAATAAGTCTATATATTCTGTAACATTAGCGTTGAATTTTAGATCTATCACATTCACAAAAATTATATATATACGAACAAAGTTAGGTGTAGAAGATCAAAGCAAGCTCAGAAAATTGCCTTCTCACTTCTAAAAATGAATGCAAGGATATGCTACTCAGTTTATTTTCCATCGATTTTTTCCTTTTTTGTATCAAAATGATGATTTCGTAATTTTGCCGTTTCCATAAATGCCTTTCGAGAGGAGAGATCGTGTTGCCTTGCAGGCCTTTAAGTCCATAAATGCCTTGTAGGCATTGGAGAGTCACCGCCTTAGACCTGTATTCAAGAGGATTGATTGGTTTATAGTCTCCTCACGTTGGTAACCTCAGTTTCTTGAGAAAGATCAGTCTTTCGGACACTACCATCCAAAGTGAAATCCCTCATGAATTCAGTCGAATTCAGTCGTCTGATCAAGTCAGAAACTCTAGATCTGTGACATAACTCACAAAACTCGGATTGGTGAGCCACCTCGTCTTACTGGTCGGATGCATTCCTCCCGTTGGATTTGGGTCCTACGTTTAATAGGCAGTGGTGATAAGCTGACTCGACCCAAACCCATGCGAAGAAGATAACTTCCAAAGGATTCTCTCTCAACATTGTGGGAAGTGGATCGATCTCGAGTTATTTTGGAAAATAAAAAGAAATCCTAAGATAAAGCATGTGATATGGTAGTTTTATCCTTTTTATTTACACTAATCCTCATCTACGTTTTAAAGTTGTTGGCTATTGTTACTGGGTAACTGAGAGAAAAAGCCGTAAAGAGAAAAAAAAAAGAAGTACAGAGAGCAAAACGTAAGACAGAGTGAAAATCGTCTTTGGGGACTTACGATATCGATAGAGAGTGGTTTCCAGAAATGTAATTCCTCTTTAGAACAGTGGACAATTTTCTGGCTATTTTTCCCGGAGAAAAAAAAATATACATTCTCACCTAAATTATTCTATTGCTTGCAATACGTATTATTTAATTTTAAATAATATTATGAATACAATTGTATGTCTTTTATTTGAAGCCATGCAATGTTAATAATACGTATTCATGTATTAATTGTCGACATGCATAATAACATATTTTTCACAAATGAACCAGCGTATGATAGCAACGACCTTACTTTTGCATTGAGAGTTTGGCCATATATCCTAAGTTTATTGAGATCCAAAATTAGGATACAACTTAGAGATCTATAGTATTACTCATACTTCGTAAGTCTCTCAAGCCAATGTAAAAGACCCTTGAGTAATCTTATTGCATATATAATTAAATTAATTAAACTAATAAATTTTGTAATAAATTAGAGTTTGCATGAATATTTTTAAAAACATTGAGATTAAAGTGCATAATTAATTAAATTTCAGGATATGTATGTACCTTTTTTTATTAATTTAAATAAATAAAATGAATTTAAATGATTAAGTGTTGGGAATACAAATAAATTTTTTACTCTAGCAAGTAAAAAAATCAAGAGAGAAAAAATGAATTTTCATTTAAATCTCCTAGTGAATAGGTTGTATCTAGGAAAATAGGATGGTTTGAGTTCTCCGTTCTCTGAATTTTAGGTAGAAATCCATTCCTTCACGGTATCGGATTCCTGTAAACCAAAATTCACATCTTTGCCATAGAACTAGGGTAGGTAGAAGGAAGATGACTTATAAGAGGTGATTATTTATAGGCAGATCGATGTGCTTGCTATGCAATGCATTGTACTACTCGCAAAGTTCCATCGACATTCGAAAGGTCTTCAATTTGGAGAGACAGGAGAGGTACATTTGTTCTTACAAACATCTATATATACCTTTATGTTTTAGATCTTGGAGCTCTAACTTGTTTTGTTAATTTGTTTCTATTTTGAAGAATGTGTATGCTCCAGGAGAATCGAGGCAAATCTTAACTCCCCGTTATCTGGTGTCAAACATTTGAACTTTACAATTAAGTGGAATTATGCACTGGTAAAACATGCTGATTTTTTTGCTCAGATTTCAACTCATGCAGAGACTATGTATTTAAAATATCGAGATATTAAGAAGTTTCATTTTTAGGTACGGTATTTTTTCTTTTTTCAAGTTTGAAATTTGCAGTGATGATATACTGTGTGGTTTGTGCTTAGTGCTTCTTGTATTGTACTGTATTTCTGCTCTGTTAACGAAGGAGGGATTGCAAGAATCTGTAAGTCCGTGCCCGTCGTCTCATGTTGAGAGCATTGCATAGAGAAAGTTGATATTGAGATTACTAGTACGCATTTTGAGAATACTAC